>APFE030120268.1:305539-321178 GCA_000404065.3 Pinus taeda | reverse complement strand
CCACCAGGGTACTAAATAGGCCTATTGATAGTGGAGAAACACTATAGATGACATTTAAAATTCTGACATCTTAAACTCGCACATTTACATACTCCCACCCCTTATCAAAAAAACTGAAGTTTGACTTGTTCTTCAAATGCGTTAAGCCGACGAAAGGAATAGAAGAGATTACATCCATAATAAAGTTAAGTAATCTAGCTAGGGTAAGTTATAAGATGAAATAATACTTCCCAAAAGATAGAAATTATCCATAAAGTTTGACCTAGACAAAGATTTTTTTGTTCTTCCAATGAATCACCATGTGTTGTAGTTGCTACAACACCCTTCAAAATTTTGCCTATATTCCAATTTTGGAGCCTCCTTTTGGTCTTGTGAACTGTAGTTTTGAGTTCCTGAAGTCATCCTTGGTCTCGTATCCTTGGTCTCATTTTCCTAGCTGTCCAATTGTCCTCTAGTAATCTCAAGTGTCAACTTCTTGTTCTTACATGCTTTGCTGGTAGTCCTTAATTTCACACTTCAAGTTGACAGTCACTCGTTATCAATCGCAATTGTGCATGCCTGGACAATAGGGATTTCACAATCCTTTATTGTAATGAACTATGCAGCTCCTTGTGATAAGAAATTGTGCAATCTCTTGTATCAGTTAACTGCACAGTCTCTTATGCTAGTGAATTGTGTAGTTTCTAGAGACATTTAGCTACACACTCTTTGAGTATAGAAACCATTCACTCCATGTGTATAGCTATTTCACACCACTTGTTGATAGTGTGGGCATATTTTCTAGAGTTAGAGTTGTTACAAGTGGCATTTAACTAACTCTAGCTCCTTCTGACATGCATGTGTAAACCCTAACCCTAGATCTATGAGTGCTCACCCATATAATAATCTAGCCTATAGCTCATTCTCACACTAATATTTGGATATTTTTTCATTTCTTGAGAACAATGAGCTTTTGGTTGCATGTGCACTACTATTTAGGGTAAGTTTCATAATTATCACTTTTATTTTCTTTTACTTTCACTTTTGTTAGTTTTTCTTTCGTAAGTGTCATTTTTCCTGCTTTTTGCATTACAAGTGTCACTTTTTCTATATTTATCTTTTCCATGTGTCATTTCTCTCTTGCATGGTTCTTTCCTAGTGTTGTTTCACATTCCAAGTCCTTACACATTCGAGTAATCATTGTGGATGAATATATATATTATATATAACTAATATATCATATATATATATATATATATAATAAATAAATATATTATATATTATAATATCTTATAAATATATATATTAATGCATGTTAATATTCTCACAATCCTCATTGCTTACTATTGATGAATTCTTAGTTTAATTTTGAGCATATCTACATCCTCATCATTTCAATTATGCATTTCTCCTTTCTAGGCAACAAAATTTAGGTCTTGGTCTCTACTGACGTGACATGCACAACTCCCAAGATCTGCCTCCCTTAAACTAGGCATTGTGTAACTCGAATTAGCAGTGGTGCCATACCTGCCCTCTCTTATTGTGAACTGTGTAATCCTTGGCATTAATTATGGTTTGTGCAATTCTAGCCAAAAACATGTAGCCTCCTATCCACTGTTGATGTGAATTGCACAATCAACGAACCCTCTCTCTCTCAACAACTCCACAATGCAAAGTCATAAGACTCAATCCTTCAACTTTTCTTCTTTTTGACCAAGCATGTGTTGTCTCTCCTCCCTATCAATACTCAATGCATAATTATAGTGACTAGTTAGGTCCCTTTAGCCTCAAATTTTCATCTTGTTCATAGAGCTTTCACAATCCTCCCTCTCAGTTACTATTTGTTGCATTTGATAGCTTGATAGAATATGATATTATATGTGGAATGAACTTTGTGTTTCCATGAGTGCATATCCACTTCCAACCGATGCCTCTCAATATACTATCATTCTTAGATCATCCACTGATACGATGTCTCTGGTTGCAAGACAAGCACCATCTAAGGAGGCCACTGAAAGTAATGTTGGAGGTGTTGGAGAAAGTTCTAGGTCAGGAGCACATATCTTGGAACGTACCAAGTATTTTATGTGTAATACCACTACTCTATCTTGGCTGACCATAAAGGATGCTTCCAACAAGAAAGAGTTTCTAGAGGACTTAGAAGACAAGTAAATTTACATCGATGTTAAGAGATCCAGGTTCCACAATGGCTTACAAATAGCTAGTGTTACCATGTGTAGAATCAATTGGATGGATATTGCAGGGTATAGAATCCAACAACATGACTCTAGGAAGTGTGTGATGGAAAGACCTCCTGACATATCAACCACATGATCTCTAATAATATTATAAGCTATTGAGGCTTGAAGAATATATAAATTCTAAATACTATGCAGTATGGTCTCACTTGAATACAAAGGATGTCATTAGATCATGGTGGTATGAACCAGCAAGGTTTTTCCAAAAGACAGAGAAGATATACAAGATAAAATCATTAATGAAAGTTTATTAGTACCTCATGGCAATGTGCTACATACTATATGGACGGGAAAGCACCAAGTTGTTTTAAGAAGGATGGATATACATCCTTTACCCAGTGGTTATAGAAGGGAAGATCTTCAACTGGTTGGATATACTTGCCCAACAACTACAGATTAATGTGACAAAGGTAAAGAAGGATGTAGAACAAGGGAACACTTGGTTCTTTATGTATGCATACTTGCTGGATGGAATATGTGTTAGAAATGTGTTTCTGGGTCTAGAGTGGAATTGGACTCAATAATCGCTCTCTGTCAACATATATTGCAAGATACTTTCATAATTTAGTTACATGAGAGTTTAGGAAAAATTATTTGAGCACTTTTTTCTCTCTATCAGATGATCTTTGAAAAAGAGGCTTTGTACAACTGATCAAGCCAAAGAAGTGGTTATGGAAATTGTAGATTGGTTCGCTTCTTCTCAGGGTGCTTATATTAGAGTCTTAGAATCTCAAAAGCCACACCATATTCTATCGAGGTACGTCATTGATATGGTGGTGATGCAAGAGATCAACTATTAGCTTTTCTCAAGACTGCCATAAATTTGGCAGAAGAAGGAGAAGCTACCATGACCTCTCCTTCCCTTGGAAGTTGGGTCTTATGAGCTAAAGAGGATTAAGGCAATGGAGCAAAATTTGTACAACTTAGCTACCTCAGGTTCAATGAAATGAGTTTTCATGGATATGACCCCGAGGGAGCATGAAAACAATATTGTGCTAAGATGAATTTTTCCTGGCCATATGTTTCTATCTCTCTTGAGGTGAGGAGAAGATGAAGAGTTGGTATAATGCTTCTAGATAAACTAGGCTAGGTGATGAGGTGGACCTTTGTTAATTTTAGGTATGTTCTATGCTAAAGCAATTTATTTCAATTTCTTTTCCACATTAGCAATCACATCAGCATAAAGTAAATTGCAGATAGAACATAGTTATAAATCGTAGAAGACAAACCAAGACAAGAGGACACAAGATGTGGCACTAGCTAGGGACAAACCCCACAATGTGGGGAAACCCTTGATCAGTTCTTCTTTTATGTTCTTCAAAGTTCAATAGAGAAAGTGAGAGAGATAGTACATTTACAATAGAAGTCAATCACTTTGACTTTTGATATCGTCCTGAGATCAGTTGAAGACATATTGCTTCAATTGATTCTCTAAGGTGACTCATTCACTTATCATAGTGTTGCATCTTGTCTATTTGCTGCACATTACCATGTGACACCTTGTTGTATTGTCAGATGTGTTGAACCTTGATGACTAAGCTGCTCTCATCTTCATGCTGCTCATCATGTTGCATCTTCCATGGTCATATTCATCATCAAGCTGCCCATGCTCATGATCTCATTCATCATTATGTTTCCCATGCTCATATCATCATGCATCATTATGCTTCCCATGCTCATATCATCATGTTGCTTATTATGCTGCCCATGCTCATATCATCATGCATCATTATGCTGCCCATGCTTATATCATCATGTTGCTTATTATGTTGCCCATGATCTCATACACCATGCTGTCTTCCTTCGGAGACAGATGCTCTGGCTGTTTCGACAATTTCTGGTATTCCAGCTTTTCCGGTAGTTCTGGATTTTCTGGCAGATCTGGCATTTATAGCTTTTCTGACATTTCCAGCGTTTTGAGCTTTTCCGGTACTTCTGGCTTTTCCAGCATTTCCAACTTTTTCAGCAGTTCTCGCTTTTCTGGCAGTTCCGGCTTTTCCGTCTTTTCTGGCTTTTCTGGCAGTTTCAGCTTTTTCCGTCTTTTCTGGCTATTCCAATAGTTCCGGGTTTTCTGGCTTTTCCAGCAGTTCCAGCTTTTTCGGTAGTTCCAACTTTTCCAGTAGTTTCAATTTTTCTGTCTTTTCCAGATTTTCCGGCAGTTCCAGATTTTCTGGCTTTTCTAGCTATTTCGACTTTTCTGGGAGTTCTGGCTCTTTTGGCTTTTTCGGTAGTTCTGGCTTTTCTGGATTTTCTGGATTTTCCTTAGGATCTCTACTCCTACTAAAACCCAAAGACAAGTAGAGAGAGGAAGAGATCCAAGTGTGTGTAAAAATGACTTGAAGTCCTCTTCTATTTATAATAAAATAGAATAGACATGAGTGTTGGGCTTTTGAGCCTACATAAGTTGCTGGCCAACTGTTCTAGACATATTTGGGCACTTCAACCCCAATCTTATATGTCGATAAACTAGGGCTCTTCAACCCCTAAAAGTGTTGTTTCATACCATAAAATAACATGGTCATCTAATTACATCATTCCCCAAAATCTCCACTTGGAAAACCATCGAGAATTGGCCTAAACTGGACCATACTAATTGCTCCATTGTCAGGGTACGATGAGTGAGGATGGACAAATGTCCAAGACTGTTTTCTAAGTGGATGCTCATGGAATCTTCTAGAAACTTCTCCTATGACACTTGCCTCTCTGAATTCACTCAGGGATGAGTAACAGATCCAAAAAATCTCCAATTGGAACCAGATACAACAAGTGGAATGATACTAATCAAAAACCCAGAGATGAATCACATCCTTGCACACATCTATAAATGGATCCCTCATCTGAGAGATCTAGAGGTTGGAATATCGTGAATTGCAAGGAAGTGATGATAGTTTTTGTTTGAGATAAGAGAATTGTATTGTTGGTGTGATCTTGCTATTTCATGAGGTGAAGAGGGATTGATGCTGGGAGGATGATTCTGGATCAGACAACTCGGTTGTAATTCTCCCTTCTATTTAATAAAGTTCTTCAAGTTTTCTTCCATATAATTGTACACTTGTTAATGTTATTATTTGTGAATGGTATTGTATGTTCATTATACATTTGATTCTGTAGTGTTTATGTTACAATAGATCGAGATTCTTTGATGGTTCTTTGCTACTATGTTTCTACAGGTACTCTTCAAGCGGGATAAATACGGAGAGGAGTTGCAAGCTCTGTCAATGGGGAGAAAGATTGAGCAAAGGATCAAGCGAAAGTTCTAGGTTGGTCCTTTCATCCTTCTCTTATCTATTGTGCATTGAAGAAATCGTTGAATTACATTGAACTGTTGTTTCTAAGGTAGTTTCCAAACCTAGAGGGCTAGTTGATCTAAAAGACACTAGTTTTCCTAGAAACAAAATGGTGACTCCACTGGGGAACGAATAGATGTTTGTTTGTTGTTACTGTTTGTTTGATAAACTATAGACGGAGCTTGAGGTTAGCCAGGAAACCTTCGAACTGCTCTTTCTATAAAATTGCAAAGTAGATGAATGCTGCTTCAGTCAATCTCTGGTTTAGTTTATGAATTAAACATTTGACTTACAATCATTCTAGATGCCCTCTTGGTACCTCAGTAACCTCTCAAGATCATTCCTCTATACTTTTCTCTTTACCATCCATCATAGCTCAACTTAACTCACTGAAATCAGCTACATATTTGAGCCAAAACCCACTTCAGTTGCGCTCCTTGGCCCATCACACTGTGTGTCACTGTAAACTAGTATACATCACACTTTTGAGTGTAGTAGGTGTGATGCATCCCTATTTCTGTGAAGCCTAGGTGCGATGACCAACTGAACTTATTTCCATTCTTGAAATTGGGGGCTTTTGTCCTTGTTTTTAGTTCTGTTTAGTTGATTTTCTGCTTATGAACAGTACCTCATTACTGAAGCCTACTTGCATCACATAGATCATCCTCCATTGATTAGGATTAGTAAATGCTTTTATGTATTTGTCCATCATTTACAATCCTTTGTCGAAAAGTTGCTTAAATCGAACTGTAGTTTTGGTACAAAAAGTGTCATAACTATTATTTTGTGTCAAAAAGAGAAGTGTCATTGGTTCTTCCTTCCCTGGATAGTTGATTGAAATTTTTGTCATGTATTTGATTTGATTTCTTGATATTCAAAGTGTCGAAAGAATTTTCTATTGGAAATTGAAAAGTGTGTTTAATCTTTCTTTCTATTTTGAAAAAGAAATTGTCGAAAATGTCGCTTAGAGTAAAATATTTCAGATCTTTGCTACACTAAGTTTTCCTTTTTTGGAATTTTTCACATTAAGGGGAATGAAAAACAAATACATGCATTTGCATTTGCAATTAGTTTGTGTGCGAAAAATGATGTAGGAAAGTGCATTATTGTGTGCTCTTTGCTCTTTGTTTGAAAGAATCATAATTTTCTTTCCCTAGTAGCTAGGATTTTCATTGATCAAAATAAACAACGATTGTTTATCATTGTAGATTGCATTTTTAGGAATCTCAAATCAACATCACGTGGTGAACCATTGAAAGGCAAACTTTAAACAAGATCAACTCTAAAATAAATCTCAATGAACCTAACAACGCTTTGGAACTTAATGCAACACATCTAGAGGTCTAGGCTAGAGACGTGTTCTGGTGTCGTAAAAACTAGTAACTATCGTTTTCATTGAAGGTTGGGTGATTCCTCCTCCTTGATACAACAAGTGCTAGCACAGACTTTTGCTCCCTGTACCGTCGCCTATATATTGGGAGACCATAATAGGCTTATATCCTTTATCCATAGGAAGCCGTGTCTGCTGCCCTATCGATCACAATGCACTGAAAACAATATTTGGGAAGATTGACTGTCGTACATAAGTACTTTGTAATTTCTCTTTAATTTATCACCAAGGTGTATATTGCAGTTTTGCGATTGGTTTGGTAATCCCTCTGTCTAGATTTTCCAGACTAGTCACTTTCGTTCGCTTTCGACTCTTTACAAGAAAAGGTCCATCTGAGCACTTATCACTTCAGGCTCATTAAAAATCGAAGGGGACTAGAGTCATCTTTAGCTTTTTCTCGAGTCTTAAAAACTAAAAAAGCGAAGTTGTGTCAAAGCATCAATAAAATTACTTGAATTCGGAATAACATCATTTTACCCTTAATTTTGAGTTGATCAAGTAATTTGCAATCATGGAAGAAATTCAATCAAAACCCCATCATTCGCAGAGACTAGTGAGCCAACCATCTTTGATTCCAGAAATGAAGCCATTTTGAGCAAAATGGTCTTGTTTAACTGAGTGCAATTCATCTGGTTTATTTGAAACTTTTGTTTCAACATCATCAAAGACTACATTTCCAACCATTTCTGGTACAACTGCCTTTGGAGAAGAAGTTCCACAGTTACAAGAGGACATTAGAACTAATCCTAGTGTAACGGTAGACACTTCTATACCTGAAACAACTCCATCTAGAGTTGATCCAGAGACTGAATTTCACTTACTTGAACATCTGGAAGTTGAGTTCCATAATTTAGAAGGTGTCACCCCTCCAGTATCTGTCACTACAGAAGCTATACCTTCTTCAGCTTTAGAAATATTTACGGACCTGACGGTCTACCTTTTCCACCTGGTCTGATTGCTATAGAGGAGATAGTAGAGGATCCTCCATCCAGTACCCCGTTACATTTGGGAACTGCGGTTCATTTGTATCCTTCTGCTCCTAAGTTTGGTTCTTTTAATCATCCTTCATCACAAGTTCCTGTCGAATCGCTAGGAAATCTTTTGGATAGACTAAACATGTCTAAGCGACCACCAACATCTAGGACTGTGTCATCTGATGCAGCTACGGCAAATCTTCCTGTTGCCATTTCTACAATGTTTGTTGGTATACCATCTATTCTAGCTAGTTAATGAACATTAGTGGGAGTCCACTTAGAGGCTGCTTTAGCACACATGGTCTGCTCCTATTTATTCATCCAAAGTCACATATGGTATTTCTTATGTTGAAACTCAACGAATTGATCCTGCATGCCAGTATCAATTTGGGAAAACTAGTCTTCAAAGACCGATATACCTTGAACACTGGACTGCCACCATATGGGGGGCAGTATGCTTTTTCATTATTCCCTCCTAGGGAACAACCATATGAGAGTTTACAACAAAATTCAGGTCAAACTAGAATTACATCCAGTGGTTGGGTACCAATACTACCACAACAACCAAGGGTTGTATATTCAATGCAACCAATCCAACCTATGTCGAATATTCCCACTACACCTGCTATTGTGACTGTGTCACAGGTACAAGCACTGCCTATTGTATCTCAACCTCAACTCTCTCAGGTTGTAATACAATAGCCTCTTGTCTCTACAGCTCAATCGCAACCTCAGGTTAGTGTTTCCTTACCTGGAAAGGCTCAAACGAGTATTATCACCCCGAAACTTGGTCAATCTTCCAGTATTGGGCAACAGCAAATGGTCCAACAGGCATGGCTGGTACAATCCCAACAATCGCAATTCTAGCAAACCCAACCTCAATTTGGGCTTGGTCAATATCAAACTTACCGAGGACTTGAGCAACAAGGCTTTGTAGGTAATGGGTAGCCACATTTTCAAAACGGTTATCAACAACCACACTACACTGGTTATGTCCAACAACCTTATCAAAGTTACCAACATTAGATACATTATGCTGGTATGCAAAGACCTATTGCTCAGGCGATTCCATCTCATCTTGGTTATGCTTCACCTAACCTGAATCAGCAGTTGCCTTTCGTAGCAACTCTAGAATTACCAGATTTGAATCAGTTGATGAATGATACAATTGCAAACGCCCCTTGGTGGCCAGTGATTCCTCATAAACTTCCCTTTGATATTCCTAAATTCAATGGAAATCCAAGTGAAGATCCATCAAACCACATAATGACTTTTCATTTGTGGCGCTCATCTAACACCCTGAATGATGATTTGATTAGGTTTCACCTTTTTCAGAGAATGCTAACTGGTCTGGCAGTGAAATGGTATATTGAATTGCCTAGAGCTTCATTTGACAATTTTAGCACCCTTACCACTACTTTTCTAACGCACTTTCAGTTACCCATTAGGTACGAAATGGGAACAAAACTCCTTACCAACTTTAAACAGACCACGACCACTCACATATCTGATCATATTCATGAGTGGCGACATCGTCGTCGAATGGTAAAGATGTATGTTCCTGATCAGCTTTTAGCTAAGTGGTTTATTAAGTCCTTATTGCCATCTATCACTGAGGATGTGGTGAAAGGAGGATTTGTCACTGAAGAGCAAGTCATTTCTCATGCCCAATATTTACATTCGATCTATACTCAGTCCCGTACGCTCTACGACAAAATTCCTGACGTCCCAAGACCAGAATTTTCCATTCCACCTCCTCCTAAATCGAATATGGATTCTCATGCCAGTGATGACATGATCGGTGCCTCAAGCACACAAGCCGCAAGGGCTCCGTCTGGTAAAGCTCTTGTTGTTTCTAGTCAAAATGCAAATGACAAACCTCTTGCCTCAGAGATTAATGCCATGTCAGCTGACAAGGGCAAGAATCCAAGCAACCAGGGGGCAAGAAGAAAGGGAAAAATAATAAGAAGAAACATGAGAATTCGACTCCTGAAAAATCTTTTGAGAACCCTATTGGGCGAAAGAAACCTCCTCATTTTCCATGTTACATATGTAACTGATTTGATAATCAACCTATGAGTGACCTCAGTTAAAGATTTATTAAATGAAGGTATTACAGACTCATATGTTGGTGTGTGTCTATGTTATTTAGGCAACGGATAGATTAGATTGCAAATACACAGACACTTGAAAGGGAAAACAACAGAGAAATATAGTAAGCAAATATAAGAACACAAGAAATTAATAAGGATTTCACCCTATCCTCTAGGGCTACATCTCCGGTCCATCTTTCAGTGGTGGCCTTCTTTTATTGTGTCTTAAAGTAGATATTTACAAAGAAGGAGCGCAATATGAGTCTCCTATCCCCAGATAGCTTTGCAGGGTGGCTCTTGGATTCCCCAAGCCACTGGAGTACACAGTCTCTCAGCCTTACCAGCTTTCTGATCTCTCGGGTCTACAATGGAAGGAGCCCAATGTGGTGCTCGGTCCTAACAGATCCCCTTCAAGGATGGCTCGAATTCCTCAAGCCCTATGGTGTTCGATGCTCCCTTTGGTTAGCTCAGACCTTTGTCTTCTTTCTACTTTTTTATTTCTCTATCTGCTTTCTCTGTTCTTCCTTGTGTGTGGGTGTGTCTCATCTTTTCAGTCCCCCCTTCTGCTGGTTTGTGCATGGCTTTAAAGCCACTCGAGCTCATGGCTGTTCGATTCCTCTTCCAACTCCATCAGATTTCCTGCTACAGCTACGCTTGGAGTTCCCTGTCTTAGCGTCATCATCATACTCACAGGGAGCAGCCACTTATCCTCCTACGAACTATGCCAGCTTGCTTCGTCAGTTCATTTCTTCAGTTATGTTGCAGAATGAGTCATTTGCCACCTTGGCGGTCAATTTGGACTTCAAATTCTTTCATATTGCGGCTTAATCCCCCATCAATTCTATCTTCTCCAACAGGCGCGATCTTAGCTATTAGATCTGGAGCCCCCAGATCCAACGCCATCCGCTCGTTTCACGCGGTGGACTTGCTCGACCATTAGCACCTGATGAGTGGCAGTTTTCTCTCTCCTATGCCTGCCACGCATCGGGTACTGAGTGGAATCGCTCGGTTTTCGGAGTAGGTCCCGCCTTTAGCTCTTAGCCTTTTATGCCATTTTTTTCCCGACTCTCATGCGACTGAGCACTCAAGGCTTCTCCATTTTGAGGGTTTTCATCCAGCAAAGCACTAATTGTGCATCAAAAACTCCCTCTGTTTCCTGATCTGGGCCTCCCAGGGGCTAATTTTGCCTCCTGCACAGTCTCCATGGGCCTTGGTTAGCACGCTTTGACAGAGGTCCTCATTGTTCCACGTTGGCTGCTAACTGCCATTGTTTTAGAGGTGTTTTTTATCACTGCTCTAAATTCTTTCAAGTCTATCCTAACCTGGTACTGCCATGGTTCTTCCGATTAGTCTTTATGGATCCAATTCGGATCACGGCCTTCCCACTTAAAAGCTTTTGGACCACCAAAAGTTGGTTTTCAAGCATCGACTAAGTGAGGGTACTGTTGTCTCACTTGTCTAATATCAATCCATTTTTCACTACTCGGCTTCAAACCTTTGAGTCCAATTTTGAGGTACTCAACATCTCCTCTGCACATTGTCCTCACCTTCCTGTCCAGCACTGTGTCTTCCTGCAATTCATTAAAATATTCAAGTAGTAGGTCATCAATAGAAGGAAATTGACTTTGCTCTTCAGGATCCTCAATTAGAGAAGGTTCAAACAATCTCAAGTAATCTGCATTTATGACTGAGTAGATGTGCATGTAAGCTAGTAGATCAAGGTGAAAAGCATTTTCACCGATCCTCTCAAGTATCTTGAAGGGTCCATACCTGATAGGCTTTAGCTTCTTACCTTCACCTTGCATCCTGTCCTTGCTAATATATAGCCAGACCTCGTCTCCAACTTGAAAACTATGCTCCATCCGATGCTTGTCATGCCTAGCGCTATATTTGTCTTGGCCCTTTTCCAACTATTCCTATACTACTTGGTGGATCTCCGGGATCTGTTCAATGAACCTAGTTGCCTTGTCCACATCACTGTGTCGATAAACTATGGTATCTTTACCAAAGACAAAATCCAAAGAAGACCTTGGTGTGAACCAAAACAGGTCTCAAAAGGAGATCTCTGTGTAGAAGAGTGTTTTGCTCTGTTGTAAGCATGCTGCACATAACACAAATGTTCATCCCAAAGCTTAGGATGTTTGTTGCAATATCCTCTGAGTAACTAGATCACTGTCCTGTTAACTACTTATGTCTGGCCATCGGTTTGAGGATGAAAAGCTGTGCTTTTCTTCAATTGGGTGTCCATCATCTCCCACAAACTTGACCAAAACTTTCCCACAAATCGAGTGTCTCAATCAGATACAATAGAAGTGGGTAACCCAAAATGAACCCATACATGTTCAAAGAATAGTTTTGCAGTTTCTTCAATTGTAATCTATTATTTACAAGGTATCAAAATACACATTTTGCTGAACTTATCCACAACCACATACAGATAATCATGACCTTTTCTAGATAGGCAACCCCCCAACAAAATCAATGGAAACACTTTCCCAAGGGTGAGAAGGAACTGGTAATGGAGTGTAGAGGCCTAGTTTTCTATTGCTGGGCTTGCTTTTAGCACACATAGTACACCTTCTTACATATCTAGAAATTGTCTCACTTATTTTAGGCCAATAACAAAATCTTTGTAGCTGTGCAACTGTTTTACTTACCCCAAAGTGACCTGATATTAGAGAAGTGTGTGCTTCTCTAACTATATTTACTCTCTCTGCTTGTGGAATGTAGAGTTTCCCACAATGATATAAGAGTCGGTCCTTCAAATGATAATCCATTTCTTATACCCTTTTTCCTTGACTCAAAGTTACATATACATCTTTAAAGTCTATATCTTGAGCACATTATTCAATGTAACTTTCATGTAGTACATAATTATGCTTAAGTATAGTAGATGCATTTATAATGGGTCTAGACAACATGTCTGCAACTTTGTTATGTATGCCCCTTTTATACTTGATGACTAGATGAAATTTTTGTAGAAAACCCATCCACCTGTAATGTCTTGATTGCTACAACTTAGTTTGGGAGAGTAGATATTGAAGTGGTTGATGATCAGTATGTACTACTGTCACTTTGCCCGTTAAATAATGTTTCCACTTTTTCACACTTTGAACTAACGCATACAATTCTTTATCATATGTAGGATAGTTAACTACTACAGGATTAAAGTGTGCACCTTTACCAACAACAACTTTTTGTCATCTATCATATCCCTCACAAAGTCATATTGAACATCAATGTGCTTTGTATTTGAATGATATGCAGGGTTATTTTCCAAGAAAATTACACTTTGGCTATCACAGTCTATCCTTATAGCTCCATGTACTAACCCCATACTTGAACATAATCTCTGCAACCAAATTGCTTCCTTCCTTGCATGCGTTGCCACCATGTATTTTGCCTTTGTAGTTGATAGTGCCACTACAAATTGTTTCTTACTCATCCAACTGACTGCACCTCCAAATAGGTTAAACACATACCCACTTGTAGATCTTCTCTGATCCAGATCTCTAGCCCAGTCTGCATCAACAAAGCCACGAATATCCAACACACTGTCCAATCCTGGTCATCCTTGGTAGCACAAACCATAATCACTAGTGCCACACAAATACTTGAAAGCCTACTTCACTGCTGTCCAGTGCTCCTTCCCTGGTTTTGACATAAACCTACTCAATACACCCACTCCATGTGCAATGTTTGGTCTAGTACAGACCATCACATACATTAGGCTACCGACTGCAGTTGCATATGGAACACTGGACATGTCCTCTTCCTCTTCTTGTGTCTTGGGACACTGTTCAATAGATAACTTTACACGTACAAGAATAAGAACCTTCATCGTTTTACTATCCTACATATTAAACCTTTACAATATTGTCTCGACATGCTTCCTCTGGTTTAACCAGAGCTTCCTCTTTATCTGATATCTTTTCATTTCCATCTCTAAAATATAGTTTGTAGCACAAAGATCTTTCATATCAAATTTGGAGGACAAATGGGTCTTCATATCCTGGATAATTTCTTTGTCATTTCCAACCAGCAACATATCATTCACATAGAAGACCAGATAAATAACACGGTCACCAATTAATTTAAAATACACACAGTGATCTACTTTGCTTTTGTTGAAGCCAAGTCCCTGTATAACTGTATCAAATTTCTGATACCACATCCTTGGTGATTGTTTTAACCCATACAGAGACTTCTTTAACTTGCATACCAGTTCTTTCTTACCGTTCATGGAAAGCCTTTAGGTTGCATCATGTAGATCTCCTCTTCCAGATCCCCGTGAAGACATGTTGTCTTCACATCCATCAATTCTACCTCAAAATTAAAAGCAACAACAGTTACAGATGAAAGTAATCTAATAGAAGTTACCTTGGCAGGAGGAGAAAAAATATCACCAAAATCAATTCCCAACACCTAGGAATAACCTTTTGCTACCAACCGAGTTTTGTATTTCTCCACCTCTCCTTCTGCATTTGTCTTCTTCTTGAACACCCATTTGCTGCTAATGGGTTTCCTTCCACCTGGCAACTCCACCAGATCGCATGCCTCATTTTTGTGCAAAGATGCCATTTCACCTCTTTCCAGAGTTTTCCATCCTTTGAATGTACTGCTTCCTTCACAGTTTTGGGATCATCATCAGTAATAGGTAAAGCAAAATTTGAATAGAAAGTAGATGGACTATAAATTTCTAGCTGCCTTCTTTCTCGAACTGATCTTCTCACACCTGGAGTTTGTGACTCTTTCTTTTGATTCCTCCTCTGCTGTAGAGTCTAATTTTTCCTCCTTTAGCTCAAACTCTTTCTTCTCAGGTTCCTTTGGTTGGGCTTCATGTTTAATAACATATTTTACCCCTCTAAACACCACATCTCGAGTGTACACAACCTTCCTTGTTACAGGGTTCCAAAGCTTATAACCCTTTAAACCATCCTTATACCGAATAAAGATGCACTTTTCAAATTTACTATCCAACTTGGTTCATTTCTCCTTTGGAACATGTACATATGCATCACATCCAAATACCCTCAAATGTGAAAGAGAGGGTTTCTTACCAGTCCATACCTCATTTGGAGTCTTATCCTCGAACACTGATGAAGGTGATCTGTTGACCATGTAATATGTTGTCTCCACCCCCTGTTCCCAGAATTCTTGTCCTAACCCAACACCACTGAGCATACTTCGTTCCCTTTCCAGCAACATCTTGTTCATTCTTTCTACAACTCCATTTTGCTCAGGTGTGTATGGAGTAGTCTTCTTCTGTGTTATACCACACTTCTTACAAAATTCTTCAAATTCCTTACTGCAAAACTCTCCACTGTTATCTATCCTCAACACCTTTATCTTCTTCTCTATCTAGTTTTCCACCAGAGCCTTAAATTTTTTAAACCTGTCAAAGACTACAGATTTCTTATTAAGGAAATATATCTATGTATTCCTTGAGAAGTCATCTATAAAGGATACATAGCACACAAAACTACATAGTGATGGAACCTTCATAGCTCCAAACACATCACTGTACACAAGCTCTAATATCTGTTTCTGCCCCTTACAACCATGGAAAATTTTAGGGGCTAATATTCGCCCAGTGGGCTAATTTTCCATTATTTTTCCACAAAAAGATTCGCCAATTTCCATTTTTATAAAAGATGA
>APFE030120268.1:67173-305519 GCA_000404065.3 Pinus taeda | reverse complement strand
AAATCGCCAACGTTATATAGAGACTATATATAAAATGATTATAAATTTGAATAATTTTACAAATATATCAATAAACATCTTATAGTTTTCATATTAGGGATTAGTGAGATTCGCCAATGTTTTAAAGTTCAAGAAAATTTTCCATCCTTAAAATTTTCCCTGCAGTTACAACCAGAGGGGAAACCTACCCGATTCTGCTTCCCATATACACAATTTCCATAGAAATCAAAATCCAGAGAGCTATTACTCATACCTTCTACCATACCTTTACCATGAAGTATTCGAAGGCCCTTCTCTCCAATATGTCCAAGCCTTTGATGCCACAGCATGGTCTTCTCTCCAGAGACCACTAGATTTTCTGCTCCACTTTTAGGAACCAAAGAATTGTTGCACCCATCAACAACAATTCTACCTTACAGCTTGTACAGAGTTCAAATCCAAACTCCCCGTATCAATACCAGTGCTCCGAACCATATACACATGCATCATCTAGCTTGCTTACATAAATCAAATTTCTGGCTAATGAGGGAATATGCAAAACACCCGAAAGTGTTCTAACCCTTCCACCTTGCAACTTCAACTTTAATTTTCCATGACCAACAATTCTATCCTTCCTGTCATCCCCCAAGTAGACATCACCACCATCATATTTCTCATACTCGCAGAACCACTCTCTATGGGAAGTGAAGTTAAAGGATGCCCCTGAGTCAATCAACAATGCCTCATGATCTACATGTGTACTTGAAGAAGCCAAGTACACATCCCCACCTTCATCTGAGGTGGTTTTCGCCTCTGCAGAAGGAGCATCATCAGATCCCTTTCCTTTATCAAGAGCTTTAGATTTATAGTCCCTTTTGTAGTGCCCTTCCTTTCTGCATTTCCACACACCACCTTTACAGGTTTTCCTGGAGATTTAGATCTCCCTCTAGATTTAGACCTCCCACTCGATGACTTATTTTTGTTTCTATTCTGAGACTGTCCTCATACAAACAAGGCATCACCATTCTGGATCTCCATATTTTTCATCTCATTTCCTCCGTCAGTAAGGATGAGACTATTTCATCAAACTGCAAGGTAGTTGAATTGTTACCTATTGCAATAACCAGACTATCCCACGAATCTGGTAGAGAACAAAACAAACTGATGCACTTATCTTCATTTCAAATTTTAATATCAACAAATGATAATTGACTTACCACAACATTAAATGCGTTTAGATGCTTTGTCACCGAGTCTCCATCTTTCATCCTCAGGTTATACAACTTTTTGCGTAGGAATAGTTTATTCACCATAGACTTAGACTCGTATAAAGTCCCTAACTTGTCCCACAAAGCCTTCGCCATAGCTTCCCCTAATACATTGAGCAATATTGAATCCGAGACACACAATCGTATTGTGCTCTCTGCCTTCCAATCCAACTTCTTCCATTCTTAATCAGACACTCACGTTGGTTTAGTACCTAGATCTACCATGATCCAGTAGTCTTTATCCACCAATAGATCCTCCATATTGAGTTTCCATAACTCAAGACTCTAACCATTAAATTTCTCGTTCTCTATCTTTCCAATACTCACCATCTTCTTTCACAACCAGAATTGATCTCGCAGGTCTCCCGCTATACAGGGTCTACCACAGGCCCCAGTGAAATCCCTCAGTAGCAAAGGCGTCCCCTTGAAGCCAAAACAACTCTGATACCAAACGTAGGTTTTAACCCTGTACAGAAATTACCTGCATAAGAATTCTAAAACACAGAAAATAAACAATGTGAGAGCATAACACATAAAACACATATACACAAAGATTTCCCCCTAGATCCCAAAACCGAGACTACTAGCTTGATTTTTCATTATGTTCCTTTCAATGTTACAATACATATTTGTACATGTTGAATCATCCAATACCATGGACCGAAAATCATCGCATCCAAAACCATGGACCGAAAACCATCATGTCCAAAACCATGTGCAAAAAACATGCACAAAACCATAGGTAGGTCCACCCAACCTAATATAGGGTCCAAAACCAAACTTTTTTAGGGCACTGTCCTAGACCCCATAGAGTGGGGTTATGTGCACCCTTCAAACCCCTTGTGACTCCCCCCACTACGCAATCAGTGCAACAAAGGGGGGGCTCCACCCCCCTTCTAACTGCCTGGTTGACTACGTGGGCTAGTCATGGAAAGAATATAACACAACCCAACATTTATATCAAAATCAGGTGTCCCTTTGTCTCCTTTGATTGATCAACATGTTTCCATAGCTACAAAGGTGTCTTCTAACAATTTCTCCTTCTCCATATTATTAATCATATGCTTGTCAAAACATGACAGAATACTAATGACTACAATGCAATCATGACAAGACAAAATCATTCTGATAAACTCCTAATCTAGCATGCTTCATGATAACCATTGACTGAGCTGGAACTAAGTGGCAATTTGGGAGACAGACTGAGGGATTGCATAGTTGCGTAGCTTAGGAGGTTAGGGGTCAGGACTGAGACTTGAGATTGCATCTCTGACATGCTTGGAACTTGCAAACATATGCGTGAGAATCCTTAAATAGAGTGGGATAATAATATCCAGCCCTCATAACGTTATGTGACATAGTGTCACCTACATAGTGGTCACTTTCCAATCCATTGTGTAAATCTTTTATGACCTTTTCTATATCTTGCGGCTTAAGGCACCTTAGTAGGACACTATTATGCTACTTCTGAAAGAGATCTACATGAAATAATTGGTAATATGGAACTTTTAAATGAACGACCTCTTTTATTTGTTCGATAATTATGAGGGAAAGGTTCCATGCTCCAAAATTTTTCGTAGATCTGCATACCATGGTGCTATAAACATGGATTGAGGAACATGTTCAATGTTATACATTTTGATCTCCTTCTCCCATCTTGAATGATTTTGTTTGGGATCATCTCTTGCTTCGGTGGATAGCTTACATAGGTCATGATCTTTTATGGTATTAAGTGGTTAACTCTAGGTCATATTCTTGAAGACATGTCATCTAGTTAGCCCTCTTCTCACCTTGTTTTTGCTACATGAACAATGCTCTTACTGTTGGATATAATTGTGTGAGATTTTAAAAGATAGGGCTTGAAGTATTTAACTGCCTTGTACACTACATATGCTTATTTTTCAATGGCAGGATAATTTAATTCGAGTCCTTGTAGACTAGCACTCATAAAGGTGGTAGGTTGCTCATTTCCTTCAATATCTTTCTAAGTCAACACGTTTGCAATCGATGGATATGAAGAAAACGTATAAAGCAAGAAATATTTTCCATAGTCAAGACTGAATAACACAGGTGCATCAATAATGGCCTACTTAATATGAGAAATGTCTTCATTTCTAGTTTATCCCATTTGTATACTGCATATCTCTTTATCATCTCCTATATAGGCTTGACTACCTTAGCATAATCAGAGATGAGTTTTCTCAGGAAATTAATTTTTCCTAAGAAAGATTGCATGAATTTCTTATTCACAAGGAAAAAGATCTGTGTGATGGCTTTGAACCTCTTAGGTCCAATCTTAATTCTTCTCTTTGCGATGATGTGTCCTTGTAGGATCTTGGACACATCAAAGGTGCTCTTCTTGGGATGAAGAGAAATATCATACTTTCGACATCACTTGAATATTTTTTTCATATGATTTACTTGGTTTGATCTTTTCTTAGAGAAAAAAATAAAATTATCCAAATAAACAACAACGCTCTGACCTATCAAGTTGTGAAAAGTGATTTCCATTTCTCTTTGGAAAGTCGCACCTGCATTTATAAGTCTGAATGGAATCATCATGAAAGTGAATGTTCCCCATTTGGTCAGGAAAGTAGTTTTCAATTTTTTTGGTTCTTATACTAACACTTGCTTAATACTAGAGAAACCATCTAGTAGTGAACACATTTCAGACCCATATACTCTCTAGAGTTTCTACTCCATGGATGACACTTGAAAGTTATATTTATTAGAAGCTTGATTAAGATTGTGGAAATCTACACATAATATTATCTCTCCAAACTTCTTTCTCACTGGGACCAGATTGGAAACCCATGTAGAATGTCTGACTTTAAAGATGATCCAAGCGTTGAACAAATTTCTCAATTCCTTCTATATAATGGTTTTCATTGTTGGATGAACTTTATGTAGTTTCTTCTAGGATGGTTTCACTCCTTATTTTATAGGGATGAAATCTTGGATAATACGAGTGCCATAAGTAGATAATGTGAACACATAAAGGTACTATCTAAATAAGTAGATAAATGTCTGTCATTCTTATGGAGAGGATAAAATATCAAGGTTCACATACTTTGGATATTTGGGAGTTCCCAAATTGACTTGTTCACATGGTAAATTTGAACTATGGGTCTTTGTGTTGGTTGGATCTCTAAATCGGTTCTACAAGTCATATAACTTATCCAGGAATAGCACACCCTTAGTCATAGTGTTTCCTTTCATTACATTAGATGCCTCCCATAGAGCCTGATTGTGCTCATCCTCCTCTACGTAAACATATTTGAATATGGCGGCATTAGCCATAAAATGCAGTATCTATTGGTTGTTATTGGAAATAAACAAGTTAGTGACATTCTCTGGTACATATGGTTTATATATAATTTCAATAGAAAAACCATTTTTCAATGGTGACATCCTAGAAAATAGATTTGCTAATGCATCTTCTACGAAATTTCTAAGTCTAATAACAAAAATAATATTGGAAGCTTTGAAATGATTGATAAAATTCCATACCTCCTAAATATAAGAAATCTACAACTGCAGACAAAAGTACCTTCCCTAGACTAGGTGGCCTTGTCTATAACATCACAAAGAAATGAAACCAATGTTTTCCTTAAAGGAATGGAAAACAAGACGAATCCTACCTAGAATCTGTTATATGCCTCGTTCCTCTCTTAGCTTGTATGCTCCAATCTTAGCTCTGATCACTATAATTAGAACCTGCACAATTAGAAAACACAAGCCAGATATCTACAACATCTATGTAACATAATCCAATCACTTCATTCAATAGATCAACATGGTATTGAAATACATGAAACCATAACATCACATATAGGAAAATAATGAACTCTTTGTATTAATAGAAATGGGCAGAGTCACAACCAAGTATAGAGTTGATATTGTAGAAGAGCTCCTCCAAGTTGAATTTTCCTTCCTTGTCACAAAGTGTATCTCTATGTCATCCTAATGCATGGAATAATGACTTTCACAACAACAACATGAGGGTAGAATCTATCTCCAAAATCCAACCCCTATCTTGTGTATGGAAGTAAACATATAGGAAAGGATGATAGGTCAGGAATTATTATCTATTTACTAATCTATGCTTGAGATCCACTCTTGATGGGAGGATGAGCTCAATGGATAAGGGGTGAAATATCCAGGGTGGTATAGGATAGGATTCAAGATTTTAATCAAAGATAAATGGTTAGAACAACCTCTCAAAGCTTTTGGAAGAGGAATCTTCAAGATTCTTTTATTTTTTCTTGAATTTCTAGAATTAGGGCACCCCCAGCAAAGGGAAACCTGTTGGTGATAAACAAAGGTCTAGAGAAGGTAAAACTGCTGGTGAACATAGTCTTCTAAAGGGAAAGGGTCTGTTGGGCCTTAAAATCATTGAAATGAAGTATTTAAAGGCAAAAACAAAAGGATGAGGGAGAGTCATGATTAGGGATTGTGTAAAGGTTATAATAAGGGGTAAAAGGATGTTGATTGATCTAGCTAACAAGATTATTGACCATATATGACAAAATGGCCTATAACAAATAATTTTTTACATGGAACCTATGACTACAGACAAAATTATCTTCCCTAGACTGGGTGGCCTAGTCTAGAATAACATAAAGCAAAAAAAATCATTTTTTTATTTAAGGAAAATGGATAATGGGATGAAGCCTACCTAGAATCCATCGTATGGCTTAGTCCTCTCTTAGCTTGTATGCTCCAATCCTAGCTTCAAATGCTCTAATTAGAACTTGCACAATCATAAAAACACAAGCCAAAGATCTACAACATCTATGTAGCATCATCCAATCACTTCATTCAATAGATCAACATGGTATTGAAATACATAAAATCATAACATCACATATAGGAAAGAAATGAATCTTTGTATTAATAGAAATGGAGAGAGTTACAACCAAATATAGAGTTGATCTTGTAGAAGAGCTCCTCCAAGTTCACTTGTCCTTCCTTGTCACAAAGTGTATGTCTGTGTCACCCTAATGCATGGAATAATGACTCTTGCAACAACAACATGAGGGTAGAATATATCTCCAAAATTCAACCCCTAGCTTGTGGATGGCAGTAAATATATAGGAAATGATGATAGGTTAGGAATTATTATCCATTTATCAATCTAGGATTGAGATCCACTCTTGATGGGAGGATGACCTCAAGGGATAAGTTGTGAAATATACATGGTAGGATAGGATAGGATTGATTCAATACTTTCATCCAAGGTAAATGGTTAGAATAACCTCTTGAAGCTTCTGGAAAAGGAAGCTTCAGGATTCTTTTTGTTTTTCCCAAATTTCTAGAATCACTGCACCCCTAACAAGGGGAAACCTGCTGGTGATAAAAGCAAGTCCATAGAAGGTAAACCTAATGGCGAATGTAGTATCCTAAAAGAGCAAGGTGTGTTGGGCCTTAAAATCACTGAAATGAAGCAGTTAATGGCAAAAAATCTGAGATTAGGGAGATTCATTCTTAGGCATTTGTGCAAAGGTGATGATAAGGGATAAAAGGATGTTGATTGATCCAGTTAATAGTCCTATTGACCATAAGTGACAAAATGGCATATAACAGGTAATTTTTTTATAGAATCTATGAATGCAGACAAAAGTATATTCTCTAGATTGGGTGGCCTAGTCTAGAACAACTGAAAGAAAAGAAACTAATTTTTTATTTAAAGTAAATGGACAATGGGATGAAGCCTACCTGGAATCCATTGTAAGCCTTGTTCCTCTCTTAACTTGTATGCTCCAATCCTATCTTTGATCACTATAATTAGAACCTACATAATCAAACAACAAAAGCCAAATATCTACGAAAACTATGTAGCATCATCCAATCACTACATTCAATAAATCAACATGGTATTGAAATGCATGAAATCATAACATCACATATTGGAAAGCAATGAACTCTTTTTATTAATAGAAATGGAGAGATTTACAACCAAATATAGAGTTGATCTTGTAGAAGAGCTTCACCAAGTTGACTTGTCCTTCCTTGTCACAAAATGTATCTCTATGGCACCCTAATGTATGGAATGATGACTCTCACAATAGCAACATGAGGGTAGAATCTATCTCCAAAATCTAACCCCTTTCTTATTCATGGCAGTAAACATATAGAAGAGGGTGGTAGGTTAAAAATTCTTATGCATTTACCAATCTAGGATTGACATCCACTCTTGATGGGAGGATGAGATCAAGGGATAAGTGGTGAAATATGCAAGGTAGGGTAGGATAGTATTCGATACTTTAATCCAAGGTAAATGGTTGTAACAACTTCTAGAAGCTTCTCGAAGAGGAAGCTTCAGGATTCTTTTTATTTTTTTCTAAATTTCTAGAATCAACACACCCCTGGAAAGGGGAAACCTACTGGTGATCATTACAAGTCCAAAGAGGGTCAACCTGCTGCTGAACGTGGTCTCTTAAAGGGATAGGGTTTTTTGGGCCTTAAAATCATTGAAATGAAGCAGTTAAAGGCAACAACTCTAGGATTAGGGAGTGTGATTCTTAGGGATTTGTGCAAAGGTGATGATAAGGGGTAAAAGGATGTTGATTGGACCAGTTAACAGGCATATCGACCAGATGTGACAAAATGAACTATAACAAAATTTCCCCTAAAGCACAAAGTCTATGATACCTCTGCTGAGGGAGGCATGCCCATGATCAACATATAAACTAAAATTACACATCTAATGATCAAATAGACATGTCCACTAATCAATTCTCCAAGGACACCACACCCTTAGGCATAATGATTCCTTTCACTGCATTAGATGCCTCCTACAAATCCTAATCGTGCTCATCCTCCTCTATGGAAATATCTGTGACTATGGTAGCATTAGACATAAAGCATAGTATCTATATGTTGTCATTGAAAACACACAAGTTATTGACATTCTCTGGTACAGATGACTTATATACAATTTCAATAGAAAAACCATTTTTCAATGGTGGCATCCTAGAGGTTTCAATTACTAATGCATCTAATGTGACATTTCTAGGTCAAAGAACAAAATTAATATTGAAATATTTGAAATGATTGATCAAACACCATACCTCCTACTGGTATTTTTTAAGTTGCAGTGAAACATAGTGTATATTATCTCATACCTGACGAGTGACCACCTGTGAGTCACTAATTACCTTCGAAATTTTTACATGCAGGTCAACAGCTTTATTTAATCTGAGTACGCGTGCTTCATATTCGGTAGTATTGTTTGTAGACTAGAAATCAAGATGGCATGAAAGGATATGATTTTTATTGTGTGGGTTAGTAAGAACAAAATTAGTGCTTGAACCATCCTGCATATTTGAACCATCAAAATATAAAGTCCAAATATCATGAGATACTCAACTACTTCGTATACTACTATTACTATTATTACTACTATTATGTACATCTATTACATGTTTCCTTTGCTCCAGCTGGAGGAAAAGGAAGGAGCTCTAGCTGTGTCTCTAGTGGAATGGGTGCTGGTTGTACCTGATAACACTCGAGGTTAGTCTCAAGGAAATAATTCCCAAAAAAATTATCAGCAAAATCAAGAGGCTTGTTGTGTCCCTCAAGTTGTGTCACAGTGTGTTTCATGTATGTCCCATGTTCACTCAAATATGATTATTCTTATCCTTATATGGAAACCATAAATGTGACAAGTCCATTGCAAATTACCCTTGCAATTTGCTAGACCATTCTCTACTAAGAAGTGCACCATAGGCTTCTGGTATGTCCACAATTAAAATATTTATACATTGGTCAACTCGATCATCTTTTTATAATCTCATAAGCACATTATTAAGCTCACCAATAGCTTGGACAAGAGATTCATCGAACGAAATAATTTGTGCATTGATTTTCTCCATTTCACATTTATTTTCTTTGCTATAGATAAGGAAATTACATTTATAGATGAACCATAGCCGACTAAACAAATATGGACATTGTAATTGAAAATTTCAAACATTAATAAAAAATGTGTAGAGAGTGTTAGCTTCTAATGTTAAAGAATTCATCATATATTCAAGGGAACCAAAAGATTTACCGGACACCTTTTGAGAAGAGGAAGCTTTGTCACCTATTGAAGGCTGTGAAAAGGTCTAGACAATAAGGTAACACTATCCTGCAATATTTGTGAGCTCATATATAGAAATGTTAACTCACATCTTCTTCATATCTTATAATCAATAGTTTCACCAATAGTAGGCAGTGCTGAAGTATCTGGAGGAGTGGATTTATTCAACACTTACAGTGTGTTGGACTTACCCTTACTATCAGAGGAAATGTTCTTGGACTTATTTTCATTTCCAGACGTTTGTGAATTCTGAGTAGGATTGATGGGTGGTGAGATTCCTCTTACCAACTTGTCTTTTAATTTTTATATTGTCAATTCATGTTTAGATATGGGCCCTTCACTCCTTAAATTGAATCGACCATTTTTATTTTGAGGGTGGGAGGGGGTGCTCATTCTGTGGTGGCTATTCAACATTATTCTCGTCACTTTTGTAGATACAGTGATATGCATTCATTGTTTTTCAAACAATTTTACATTCTTCAGCTGTTAGAGGTTCTTCCATTTCTTCTATTTGTTATGTCTGCTCATCTACTAATAGAGTATCCATAATGTGTGTAGCCAAAGTGTTCACGTTGTGATGCCACTAAGGGAATGTATTTTTTGAATGATATTCCTCATGGAAAGAACAATAATTATCCATGCCAATACTTTCTATATTCATCACAACATTCAAGCACTGTGTAGACTTAGTGGGTTGAATGTTGTTGTTACTATTACTCCTTCAGAAAGGGAAGGACTTGGGGGGCTTAATTCTAGTGGAATTATCACTTGACCTCTCCTTTAGCATTGAGATTTCATTGGTGAGTGTCTTCACTATCCTAATCAAGATTTTGATGTTTGATGAGTCCTTTTCTTTAGCCTTACTAGAAGAAGGTTTTTACTTCCTACTATTTTCTTTGGAGTCATTTGATTTGCCATCATCCATAATAACTCCTATCATACACAAGTCCTTCTTGATGGAAATCACTTCCAAAAATTTGAATGCCAATGTTTCTTTTGTGGCTCTTTTCACGAATTGGGAAATTTTGGTAAGAAAGGAAGTTGTGTAATAACCAATAGTGATTGAATCATGTGGTTACATGCCCAGGGGAAACTTATTCAATATATGATTGAATTTTTTATTAAAACATTTCACTTTCTCTTTTTCCCCCATCTTGATGCTTCTGAGCTTCTTGGGTAACATGGAAGGAGCCTTCTCATTAACAAACTTCTCAAGAAACAATTTTTTAAACTCCCTCCATGTGTGGATTGAATTGATGGGAAAAATATGGTACCATGTTGTTTCTCTACCTTCTAATGAAAAAGGGAAAAGCCTGCAGGAAATATCATCATACCTCACTTCCAACATTCGTAGATGCATGTAAAAATCATCGAGGTGATCTTCTGCCTTTGTCTTCTTATCTGGTTCATACTTTAAAAGAAACTTTTCTAGATGTCTTGACATATTATGTAATTTTTCTAGAAGAGCAAGAGGTCCTCGGGCCATCCAATCCAAATATTGGTAGGCCATGTTCTTGTTGTTCTTACTCCTTTTCAGAATTTGAGGAATATTCACCATCTAATCCATCAAATAGGTTGTCAAAAAGAAAAAATATGTCATTCTCATACCCTTCGTCAAGAGGTGGAAGGTGATCTTGATATTCTGTATTGTCTGCAAATTATGCCAACTCCACAAGAGTGGAAAATACTAAATCTTCCATTGTAGAAATTAATATATCGGTACTAGTTGTTTCCCTCTTCTTCAGAAAATAAGAAATATTCTGCGCTTCATACATTATTTGATAGCCTTAGCGTAGTAACAAGTTATGGGTCAAATTACCCAAATTTGCTCCTAGGTTCCCATGTAATTTGGTTCTAGGCTAGGCTAAAAAGATCCTCCTTCTTTAGGAATCAAAGTTGGAATGGTGCTCTGAATGTTGCCACCTTGTCTAGAGGAATAATGATTTGGGTGTGCAGAGTTATCAACCATGAAAAACTAGTTTCCCTCCTTCAAGCACTAGAATGTTGATGGTTCTAGAGACCACTAACATACACAGGATCTCCCTGATATAAGGTCCAAACTAGACCTCACACCGTTTGGTGCAGGAGTCCCATCTGGGATATGACCCGACTGTCATTTATTTAAATATATGCCTTGTATTTAGCTATCATCATGAGAGACAAGTCCAAATGTCCTTTTGAATGAGAAAGGTAGCGCACCTTGAGAATGTTCAATTGCAGATGTATCAAGGTTATCTTACCATGAAGGCGAAAATGAGGTGAGTCTCTAAGAGAGAAGTAATAGCGCTACACAATGGAGACACACGTAAAAGAGAAAGGTTCATCTAACATAAAGCAAAATTATTCACAAGCATGTGATGATTTTTTTTTCTACGTTAAGACTAACCTAAGTACCCATGGGGGATTTGAACCGGTGACCTATCGCAAGGAGTGCCTTAACAGCGCACCCATTCATCGTCAATCCAAAGCCCCGTGGGCCACAAGGATGTGATGATTGTTATAAACATAAGAACAAATTTCCAACAAGAAGCACTGAAGTCACCAAAATAGTTCAATTTATCCAGTACTAATGAAATAAAAAATGAACCATAAACATTCAAAAAATAGTCTTAGGAACATTCACAATTCATGTGTGAAAATGTGTTAGATTGAAAGGCTTGAATATTAAGCAAAACTCCCAAGATACATAAATACAATGAACACTTCTAGCTCCAATAGTGGAGCGTTAGAGAAGCTACTTACTCCCCAGAAATACTAACTCTGTCTCCCTAATTCCTTGTAGGAGAAGCGAAGGTTAAAAGTCCCTTACATGAGAAATAAGGATCTATTTATAGCTTTAGGCATGAACTTTCACATCCTCATGACTCTTGAATTTTTAACTTCTGGTGACCTCTGGACTTCTACAACCTTTGTAATTCCAAATGAATTTTGGAATTACATATTACTTTTGGTCTTAAATTTCATTTGGAATTTGATGACTCTTTAGTTCATACATGGCTCTTGGTCTTCCAATTATTTGTCTTTTACAATGAGTACAACAATACACCATGACTTCCACATCATTGTGTGATGAGACTTAACATGTCACTGTCATTGATGAATTAGACTAATAGTGACTGATGACATGGAATTTATCTAGTGGTGACATGGTTTCCAACTGTCTCTTTATTCATCATGCAACTTCAATTGTTGATGTCCTCTAACCTCCAAAGGGTCTCTAATCAAATGGAGTCTTCAGAGTGCTTTTATTATTAAGATTCAAGTGGGTTATTTGTTCTCTTTGAGCTTCCTTTACTTGTTCTCCTTCCTTGATATTCCTCATGTGTGCTTGCGATGATCTTTTTGGAATACCTATAACTACAAATCACTCATGAAGTGCAACCATTAGCCTAAAAATCTCCTATTTTACCATGTTTCATCCATATTTTCTGCTCATACCTTTTTGGTGCACTAAAGAGGGACAAAAGGGGCTTCAAGGTGCATGGGCATACTTTGAAAGGATGAAGGGATGAAGAGGGAAGGCTTCGGGGCTTTGTCATGCACTCACGTGCTCAAAAGAAGGGGAAAATCAAGGAAGGGAACATGGCACAAGTCCAAAGGATGAAGGGGGAGGCATGAGGCTTCCCAAACACATTGTGCAGTCAAGGGAGAGATGGAGGGTGCATGACACACTCCTAAAGGATGAAGGATGAAGGCTTCAAGACTTAGGGGTGTACGCATGCACTCAAAGGGCCTAGGATGGAACATGGTTCCCTTTTGAAGGTTCAAGGTCGATGCTTCGTTCCTTCAGAGTGCACTCATGCACTCTAATGCTCTAAGAGGTTGCAGGGAGCATTAGAGAAGGTTGAGGGGTGAAGCCTAAGGCCTTCAGGGTGCACCTATACACTCAAGGAGGGTACACTTTTTAGAGTCAAAGGAGTATGCTCAAGGAACACTTGGTCTCTAGGAGGGCACAATTCTAAGTAAGGAAGGGGGAGAGGGTTAAGGAGTGTGCCTTGCACCCTTGGAGAATGCATGGAACACTTTCAAAAATTAAGGATTCTCCATCAAGGCTTTAGAGTGTGCCCATGTTCTCTTGGACTTAATGAGTCCACTATGGAACAAACGATTTGTTAAAGTCTAGAATATGAGATGAGGGGTGAACATGATGAGTTTAAACATAGAACCATGTGTGACACATACCAACTCATAAACAAAACTTAGAAACACTTGAACAATGATGAATATACATCAAAATGCCACTTTATACACATTTCCCAAGTGCATAAAGTGTAGTGTGTGTGATTGCGACACAAAAGTGCTGCTTTTGAAAACAAAGATGTTATGACCATGAAATTCATCCCAAGATGTTTTGATCATTTTGAAGACACTTGAGACCATTCAAATACGCTTGAAACACATAGAATAACATGAAACGACATTTGGTGATCAAAGCGACTCTATATTCGACAGTGATAATAGGCTCCAAAATTCAAAAGTAGAGAAATTTTGGAGGGTGTTGTAGTAGTGAGAACATCACCTTAGAATCAGATATAACGGGTCTCTATAATATTTTCTTGATCGCTTTCTCCACATTTGTTATGCATTTTCCGAGGAAGATGTGGATTAAGATTTTTGGAATGAGAAGTATCACTATTTAGTTAATATTTATTTACAACCATATGAATTTGAATCATCTTCGAGTCTCCTAGATTATCTCGATGTTGGGACAATTAAAGTTTCAAAGGATCAAGCTACTCTCATTTTTTCCTCCCAACCCCCCCCCCCCCCCCCCCCCAAATCATTTTCCTTTAGTCTCATGTACAGGTGTGGAGGTTGGAGAACTTGGAAATTATATTGTTGATTCACTTGTTCCACCTCCATCTTCCTCTGATATTCATGATCTTGATGTGGATAAGTTAAGTCTTGAATATGATCTAATTGATGATATTTCTTTCTAAAGATATAACCCTTGTCCTTTATCATCTAAACCTTATGATCCTCTTTGTCCCGATTCTAATGATCAATTTGTTTCAACATTAATTGTTTCAGATTCTCTTAATTCTATATCTACCAGTTTAAGTGGTGGTCAAGTACAAGAGGGTTGCATGACTCAAATAGAGGACCAAGAGGGTAACTATGATTTTCATGATACTTATGTGTGGGATGTGTATTTATAATAAGAATCAATTATAATTGATGGTCCTCCATTTAATTTTTCCAGTTCCTCTTCACCCTTATCACATTTTTCATTATTTCCTAATATGTTTAGTGAATATTTTACACCAACTTTTTCTTTAGATGTTCTTGATCCCTTTTCTACTAGTTCCAATCTCAAATAGGTATTGAATGGTGTTGATTTCAATGTGAAGAGTAGAAGCATAAATCTTTTTTTCATGATTTCTTTAATTCCTCATCTTTAACATATCAAGAAGAGCTTACAACTCTGAATGATCAAGCATGTCCTTTTTTTTATTCATCTAGATCCTTAACTCATGAACAGTCCAATGGGTTAAATATTAAATATGATCAAGATAGTGGCGTTGATAATGTGTTTATTGAATCATCTAGTGATAGTTGTGCTTATCCATCAATTGATCCTTGTAAGCCACCTATTTTTGATGATTTACCATTTGACAGTTTGGAGACATGCCAAGAAGTCGAGGCACTTCCGCCCATGTTGATGGTTATGTCAGGTTCTCGCAATATTGACAAGGTTTTTGAACATGATCAGATCAAAATTGCTTTATAGGATATTCTTTAGAATTCCATTATGTAGGTTGAAAATGTATCTTCTTTCCAATCTTAAGATTCTTCAATCAATTATTTTCAATATCACGATTCAATTGTTGAATGGTTAAAAATAATTACTTTGAAAGATCCATCACTAATTATAAGTTTCTATATTTTATGTTGTTTGTCAATATGTAAGACATGAGTGAATGTACTCTCACAGGAAGTTATCAAGGTTTGAGTGACCATCAAGGTAAATTGGTAGACTAGTTAGCCAGAGAATTCTTCTCATATTTTTCTACCAATGTGTTAGTCCTTCAAGTTGATGTGTAGGGATTTCAAGTTAACCTTTTCATTTCTACACTTGGTTTCACCTTTTTACTTACTATCCTTACCCTAACCGATAAAATTAGAAGTGTTTTCATGGCTACGCTGAAAATTTGATTTTTTATAATCTCTACCTTCCATCCATAGTGTCTATGTAGGTTAGTTTTCCTTGCATTTGTTTTAGTTTTTCCCCATAGGGGATTCACTAGGGGAGCAATAGTGTACCATGTGCATTCATATTTGGGGATACATATTGAGGAAACAATGGCATAATATATTGAGCATATAATAAGGGTTAAAAGGTTTCTATATGTTGTGTATAAAAAATGGAGCTCAAAGTTAATGAAAAACTATAAAGGGGTATAAAAAATGTTAATGAAAAAATTAATACCTACAATATCTAGTGAAAGTAGGGTTTTTTAAAATGGGAAGGTGTATTGGGTTCGTCATGGTAGGGGGTTAAATAAAGTGATTTTTAGAGGTAGTTTCCAATATGTAGTCAAATTAAGGGTATTTTTTAGTATGCCACAAACACACATGCTATGTCATAGGTTCATTGAGTGAAGGCCCCATGTTTTTCCCTTTCTTTAGTTTGTTTTTGACTTGGGTCTTTCACATTTTTATTTTAGATTGTATATAAATAAGGTATTGTATGACACTGTTCTTATCTAGCTCTAAAGTAATGTGGAAAATTTCAAGAGGCTACTATGACAACTAGCAATGCTGGGTTAACTTTTGGTCCCATTCTTTGTCTAAACCTATATCTTTAAGCGTCCATGATGCTTAGATGGAAAATAAATTTCTTTCCTAACAAAAGCCTTAGTAGATCTATGATGCCTATATCTATAATAGGATATTCTTTCCATGAATCAACCATTTTATTAATTATCAGTTCAATCTGTCAACTTTGTCAAGTAGAGGAGGGAAAGGCAGAAACTCAAGTGAGAACAATAATTTCAGAGGTATATACAAAGAGTCTCGAAAAAGAAAGGGACAACCTCTCTTGCTCGTTAAATAAGTCAGGATCCTTCTTCCATCTTTGGTGATATAAAAATTGATAAAATGATGATGAGAATAATGTAATAAACAAATAACAAGTGAAATCCCTACATCGATACATGAAGCAAGCAACTTTGTTAGCACTCGGGGTGCTGAACAGGATTGTTGGCATCAAAGAAATGCTTGTGATTATTTGAAGTGACTCCACTAGGGTACTAAATAGGCCTATTGATAGCGGAGAAACACTATAGATGACATTTAAAACTCTGACATCTTAAACTCGCACATTTACATACTCCCACCCCTTATCAAAAAAAGTGAAGTTTGACTTTTTCTTCGAATGTGTTAAGCTGACGAAAGGAATAGAAGAGACTACATCCATAATCAAGTTAAGTAATCAAGCTAGGGTAAGTTATAAGATGAAATAATACTTCCCAAAAGCTAGAAATTATCCATGAAGTTCGACCTAGACAAAGATTTTGTTGTTCTTCCAATGAATCACCATGTGTTGTAGTTGCTACAACACCCTTCAAAATTTTGCCTATATTCCAATTTTGGAGCCTCCTTTTGGTCTTGTGGATTGTAGTTTTGAGTTCCTGAAGTCATCCTTGGTCTCGTATCCTTGGTCTCATTTTCCTAAGTGTCTAATTGTCTTCTAGTAATCTCAAGTGTCAACTTCTTGTTCTTACATGCTTTGCTGGTAGTCCTTAATTGCACACTTCAAGTTGACAGTCACTCGTTATCAATCGCAATTGTGCACACCCTTATGATAGTGATTGTGCATGCCTAGACAATAGGGATTTCACAATCCTTTATTGTAATGAACTATGCAGCTCCTTGTGATAAGAAATTGTACAATCTCTTGTGTCAGTTAACTGCACAGTCTCTTATGCTAGTGAATTGTGTAGTTTCTATAGACATTTAGCTACACACTCTTTGAGTATAGAAACTATTCACTCCATGTGTATAGCTATTTCACACCACTTGTTGATAGTATGGGCATGTTTTCTAAAGTTAGAGTTGTTACAAGTGGCATTTAACTAACTCTAGCTCCTAGATTTCCGACATGCATGCGTAAACCCTAACCCTAGATCTATGAGTGCTCACCCATATAATAATCTAGCCTATAGCTCATTCTCAAACTAATATTTGGATATTTTTGCATTTCTTGAGAAAAATGAGCTTTTGGTTACATGTGCACTACTATTTTGGGTAAGTTTCACAATTATCACTTTTATTTTCTTTTACTTTCACTTTTGTTAGTTTTTCTTTTGTAAGTGTCATTTTTCCTGCTTTTTGCATTACAAGTGTCACTTTTTCTATATTTATCTTTTCCATGTGTCATTTCTCTCTTGCATGCTTCTTTCCTAGTGTTGTTTCACATTCCAAGTCCTTACACATTCGAGTAATCATTGCGGATGAATATATATATATTATTTATATATATATATAATTATTTTTATTTTATATATATAATATTGTTTATATATATTATATTATGCATGTTAATATTCTCACAATCCTCATTGCTTACTATTGATGAATTCTTAGTTTAATTTTGAGCATATCTACATCCTCATCATTTCAATTATGCATTTCTCCTTTCTAGGCAACAAAATTTAGGTCTTGGTCTCTACTGACGTGACATGCACAACTCCCAAGATCTGCCTCCCTTAAACTAGGCATTGTGTAACTCGAATTAGCAGTGGTGCCATACCTGCCCTCTCTTATTGTGAACTGTGTAATCCTTGGCATTAATTATGATTTGTGCACTTCTAGCCAACAACATGTAGCCTCCTATCCACTGTTGATGTGAATTGCACAATCAACGGACCCTCTCTCTCAACAACTGCACAATGCAAAGTCATAAGACTCAATCCTTCAACTTTTCTTCTTGTTGACCAAGCATGTGTTGTCTCTCCTCCCTATTAATACGCAATGCACAATTATAGTGACTAGTTAGGTCCCTTTAGCCTCAAATTTTCATCTTGTTCTTAGAGCTTTCACAATCCTCCCTCTCAGTTACTGTTTGTTGCATTTTATAGCTTGATAAAATATGATATTATATGTGGAATGAACTTTGTGTTTCCATGGGTGCATATCCACTTCCAGTCAATGCATCTCGATATACTATCATTCTTAGATCATCCACTGATACGATGCCTCTAGTTGCAAGACAAGCACCATCTAAGGAGGCCACTGAAAGTAATGCTGGAGGTGTTGGAGAAAGTTCTAGGTCAGGAGCACATATCTTGGAACATACCAAGTATTTTATGTGTAATACCACTACTATATCATGGCTGACCATAAAGGATGCTTCCAACAAGAAAGAGTTTCTAGAGGACTTAGAAGACAGGTAAATTTACATCAATGTTAAGAGATCTAGGTTCCACAATGGCTTACAAATATCTAGTGTTACCATGTGTAGAATCAATTGGATGGATATTGCAGGGTATAGAATCCAACAACATGACTCTAAGAAGTGTGTGATGGAAAGACCTCATGACATATCAACCACATGATCTCTAATAATATTATAAGCTATTGAGGCTTGAAGAATATATAAATTCTAAATACTATGTAGTATGGTCTCACTTGAATACAAAGGATGTCATTAGATCATGGTCGTATGAACAAGCAAGGTTTTTCCAAAAGATAGAGAAGATATACAAGATAAAATCATTAATGAAAGTTTATTAGTACCTCATGGCAATGTGCTACATACTGTATGGACGGGAAAGCACCAAGTTATTTTAAGAAGGATGGATATACATCCTTTACCCAGTGATTATAGATGGGAAGATCTTCAACCGGTTGGATATACTTGCCCAACAACTACAGATTAATGTGACAAAGGTAAAGAAGGATGTAGAACAAGGGAACACTTGGTTATTTATGTATGCATACTTTCTGGATGGAATATGTGTTAGAAATGTGTTTCTGGGTCTAGAGTGGAATTGGACTCAATAATCTCTCTTTGTCAACATATATTGCAAGATACTTTCATAATTTAGTTACACGAGAGTTTAAGAAAAATTATTTGAGCACTTTTTTCTCTCTATCAGATGATCTTGAAGAAGAGGCTTTGTACAACTGATCAAGCCAAAGAAGTGGTTATGGAAATTGTAGATTGGTTCGCTTCTTCTTAGGGCGCTTATATTAGAGTCTTAGAATCTCAAAAGCCACACCATATTCTATCGAAGTACGTCATTGATATGGTGGTGATGCAAGAAATAAAATATTAGCTTTTCTCAAGACTGCCATAAATTTGGCAGAAGAAGGAGAAGCTACCATGACCTCTCCTTCCCTTGGAAGTTGGGTCTTATGAGCTAAAGAGGCTTAAGGCAATGGAGCAAAATTTGTACAACTTAGTTGCCTCAGGTTCAATGAAATGAATTTTCATGGATATGACGCCGAGGGAGCATGAAAACAATATTGTGCTAAGATGAATTTTTCCTGGCCATATGTTTCTATCTCTCTTGAGGTGAGGAGAAGATGAAGAGTTGGTACAATGCTTCTAGATAAACTAGGCTAAGGTGATGAGGTGGACCTTTGTTAATTTTAGGTATGTTCTATGCTAAAGCAATTTATTTCAATTTCTTTTCCACATTAGCAATCACAGTAGCATAAAGTAAATTGCAGATAGAACATAGTTATAAATCGCAGAAGACAAGGCAAGACAATAGGACACAAGATGTGGCGCTAGCCAGGGACAAACCCCATAATGTGGGGAAACCCTTGATCAATTCTTCTTTTATGTTCTTCAAAGTTCAATAGAGAAAGTGAGAGAGATAGTACATTTACAATAGAAGTCAATCACTTTGACTTTTGATGTCGTCCTGAGATCAGTTGAAGACATATTGCTTCAACTGATTCTCTAAGGTGACTCATTCACCTATCATAGTGCTGCATCTTGTCTATTTGCTACACATTACTGTGTGACACCTTGTTGTACTGTCAGATGTGTTGAACCTTGATGACTGAGCTATTCTCATCTTCATGCTGCTCATCATGTTGCATCTTCCATGGTCTTATTCATCATCAAGCTACCCATGCTCATGATCTCATTCATCATTATGTTTCCCATGCTCATATCATCATGCATCATTATGCTTCCCATGCTCATATCATCATGCTGCTTATTATGCTGCCCATGCTCATATCATCATGCATCATTATGCTGCCCATGCTTATATCATCATGCTTCTTATTATGTTGCCCATGATCTCATACATCATGCTGTCTTCCTTTGGAGACAGATGCTCTGGCTGTTTCGACAATTTCTGGTAGTTCCGGCTTTTACGGCATTTCTGGCTTTTCTGGCAGTTCTGGCAGTTCTGGCATTTCTAGCTTTTCTGGCTTTTCCAGCATTTCCAGCTTTTCCAGTATTTCTGGCTTTTTCAGCATTTCCAACTTTTTCAGCAGTTCTAGCTTTTCCGGCAGTTCCGGCTTTTCCATCTTTTCTGGCTTTTCTGACAGTTCCAGCTTTTCCGGCTTTTCTGGCTATTCCAGTAGTTCCAGGTTTTCTGGCTTTTCCAGTAGTTTCAATTTTTCTGTCTTTTCCAGATTTTCCGGCAGTTCCAGATTTTCTGGCTTTTCTGGCTATTCCAACTTTTCTGGCAGTTCCGGCTTTTCTGGCTTTTTCGGCTGTTCTGGCTTTTTTGGATTTTTTGGCTTTTCCTTAGTCTCTACTCCTACTAAAACCCAAAGACAAGTAGAGAGAGGAAGAGATCCAAGTGTGTATAAAAATGACTTGAAGTCCTCTTCTATTTAGACTAAAACATAGAGGTTGAATAGACATGACTGTTGGGCTTTTGAGCCTACATAAGTTGCTGGCCGACTGTTATAAACATATTTGGGCACTTCAACCCCAATCTTATATGTCGTTAAACTAGGGCTCTTCAACCCCTAAAAGTGTTGTTTCATACCCTAAAATAACATGGTCATCTAATTACATCATTCCCCAAAATTTCCACTTGAAAAACCATCCAGAATTGGCCTAAACTGGACCATACTGACTGCTCCACTGTTAGGGTGCGATGCATACTGACTTCTACACTAGCCAGGTGTGATGCATACTGATAAGGCCTTTTGTAGGGTGCGATGAGTGAGGATGGACAAATGTCCAAGATTGTTTGCTAAGTGGATGCTCATGGAATCTTCTAGAAACTTCTCCTATGACACTTGCCTCTTTGAATTCAGTCAGGGATGAGTTAAGAGATCCAAAAAATCTCCAATTGGAACCAGATATAACAATTGGAATGATACTAATAAAAAACCTAGAGATGACTCACATCCTTGCACACATCTATAAATGGATCCCTCATCTGTGAGATCTAGAGGTTGGAATATCGTGAATTGCAAGGAAGTGCTGATAGTTTGTGTTTGAGGTAAGAGAATTGTATTGTTGGTGTGATATTGCTATTTCATGAGGTGAAGAGGGATTGATGCTGGGAGGATGATTCTGGATCAGACAACTGGGTTGTAATTCTCCCTTTTATTTAATAAAGTTCTTCAAGTTTTCTTGCATATAATTGTGCACTTGTTAATGTTGTTATTTGTGAATGGTATTGTATGTTCATTATACATTTGATTCTGTAGTGTTTGTGTTACAATAGATCGAGATTCTTTGATGGTTCTTTGCTACTATGTTTCTACAAGTACTCTTCAAGCTGGATAAATACGGAGAGGAGTTGCAAGCTCTGTCAATGGGGAGAAAGATCGACCAAAGGATCAAGTGAAAGTTCTAGGTTGGTCCTTTCATCCTTCTCTTATCTATTCTGCATTGAAGAAATTGTTGAATTACATTGAACTGTTGTTTCTAAGGTAGTTGCCAAACCTAGAGGGCTAGTTGATCGAAAAGACACTAGTTTTCCCAGAAACAAAATGGTGACTCCACTGGGGAACGAATAGATGTTTGTTTGTTGTTACTGTTTGTTTCATAAACTATAAACAGAGCCTGAGGTTAGCCAGGCAGCCTTCGAACTGCTCTTTCTATAAAATTGCAAAGTAGATGAATGCTTCTTCAGTCAATCTCTGGTTTAGTTTATGAATTAAACATCTGACTTACAAGCATTCTAGATGCCCTTTTGGTACGTCAATAACCTCTCAAGATCATTCGTCTATACTTTTCTCTTTACCATCCATCATAGCTCAACTTAACTCACTGAAATCAGCTGCATATTTGAGCCAAAACCCACTTCAGTTGCGCTCCTTGGCCCATCGCACTGTGTGTCACTGTAAACCAGTATGCATCACACTTTTGAGTGTAGCAAGTGTGATGCATCCCTATTTCTGTGAAGCCTAGGTGCGATGACTGACTGAACCTATTTCCATTCTTGAAATTGGGGGTTTTTGTCCTTGTTTTTAGTTTTGTTTAGTTGATTTGCTGCTTATGAACAGTACCTCAATACTGAAGCCTACTTGCATCACATAAATCAGCCTCCATTGATTAGGATTAGTAAATGCTTTTATATATTTGTCCATCATTTACAATCCTTTGTCGAAAATTTTCTTAAATCGAACTATAGTTTTGGTACAAAAAGTGTCGTAACTGTCATTTTGTGTCAAAAAGAGAAGTGTCGTTGATTCTTCCTTCCCTGGATAGTTGATTGAACTTTTTGTCATGTATTTGATTTGATTTCTTGATAGTCAAAGTGTCAAAAGCATTTTCTATTTGAAATTGAAAAGTGTGTTTAGTTATCCTTTCTATTTTGAAAAAGAAATTGTCGAAAATGTCGCTTAGAGTAAAATATTTCAGATCTTTGCTACACAAAGTTTTCCTTTTTTGGAAATTTTCACATTAAGGGGAATGAAAAACAAATACATGCATTTTCATTTGCAATTAGTTTGTGTGCGAAAAATGATTTAGTAAAGTGCATTAGTGTGTGCTCTTTGCTCTTTGTTTGAAAGAATCATAATTTTCTTTCCCTAGTAGCTAGGATTTTCTTTGATCAAAATAAACAACGATTGTTTATCATTGTAGATTGCATTTTTAGGAATTTCAAATCAACATCATGTGGTGAACCATTGAAAGGAAAAATTTAAACAAGATCAACTCTGAAATAAATCTCAATGAACCTAACAATGCTTTGGAACTTAATGCAACACATCTAGAGGTCTAGGCTAGAGACATGTTCTGGCGTCGTAAAAACTAGTAACAATCATTTTCATCGAAGGTTGGGTGATTCCTCCTCCTTGATATGACAAGTGCTAGCATAGACTTGTGCTCCCCGTACCGTCGCGTATATATTGGGAGACCATAATAGGCTTATATCCTTTATCCATAGGAAGCTGTGTCTGCTGCCCTATCGATTACAATGCACTGAAAACAATATTTGGGAAGATTGACTGCCGTACATAAGTCCTTTGTAATTTCTCTTTAATTTATCACCAAGGTGTATATTGCAGTTTTGCGATTGCTTTGGTAATCCCTCTATCTAGATTTTCCAGAGTAGTCACTTTTGTTCCTTTTCGACTCTTTACAAGAAAAGGTCCATCTGAGCACTTGTCACTTCAAGCTCATTAAAAATCGAAGGGGACTAGAGTCATCTTTAGCTTTTTCTCGACTCTTAAAAACTAAAAAAGAAAAGTTGTGTCAAAGCATCAATAAAATTAATTGAATTCAGAATAACATCATTTTACCCTTAATTTTGAGTTGATCAAGTAATCTATAATCGTGGAAGAAATTCAATCAAAACCCCATCATTCGCGGAGACTAGTGAGTCAGCCATCTTTGACTCTGGAAATGAAGCCATTTTGAGCAAAATGGTCTTGTTTAACTGAGTGCAATTCATCTGGTTTATTTGAAACTTTTGTTTCAGCATCATCAAAGACTACATTTACTCCAACCATTTCTAGTACAGCTGCCTTTGGAGAAGAAGTTCGACATTTACAAGAGGACATTAGAACTAATCCTAGTGTAATGGTAGACACTTCTATACCTGAAACAACTCCATCTAGAGTTGATCCAGAGACTGAAGTTCACTTACTTGAACATCTAGAAGTTGAGTTCCAGAATTTAGAAGGTGTCACCCCTCCAGTATCTGTCACTGCAGAAGTTATACCTTCTTCAGCTCCAGAAATCTTTTACGGACCTGACGATCTACCTTTTCCACCTGGTCTGATTGCTATAGAGGAGATAGCAGAGGATCCTCCATCCAATACCCCGTTACATTTGGGAACTGGGGTTCATTTGTATCCTTTTGCTCCTAAGTTTGGTTCTTTTAATCATCCTTCATCACAAGTTCCTGTCGAATCGCTAGGAAATATTTTGGATAGATAAAACATGTCTGAGAAACCATCAACATCTAGGACTATGTCATCTGATGCAGCTACGACAAAACTTCCTACTTCCATTCCTACAATGTTTGCTGGTATACCATCTATTCTAGCTAGTTATCAAACACTAGCGGGAGTCCACTTAGAGGTTGCTTTAGCAACATGGTTTGCTCCTATTTTTTCATCCAGAGTCACATCTGGTATTTCTTATGTTGAAACTCAACGAGTTGATCCTGCATGCCAGTATCAATTTGGGCAGACTAGTCTTCGAAGACCAATATACCCTTTGAACACTGGACTGCCACCATATGGGGGGCAGTATGCTTTTTCATTATTCCCTCCTAGGGAACGACCATATGAGAGTTTACAACAAAATTCAGGTCAAACTAGAATTACATCCAGTGGTTGGGTACCAATACTACCACAAAAACCAAGGGTTGTATATTCAATGCAACCAATCCAACCTGTGTCGAATATTCCCACTACACCTGCTAATGTGACTGTGTCACAGGTAAAGAACTACCTATTGTATCTCAACCTCAAGTATCTCAGGTTGTATACAATAGCCTCTTGTCTCTATAGCTCAATCGCAACCTCAGGTTAGTGTTTCCTTACCTGGAACGACTCAGGCTCAAACGAGTATTATCACCCCGAAACTTGGTCAATCTTCCAGTATTGGGCAACAGCAAATGGTCCAACAAGCATGGCTGGTACAATCCCAACAATCGCAATTCTAGCAAACCCAACCTCAATTTGGGCTTGGTCAATATCAAACCTCCCGAGGACTTGAGCAACAAGGCTTTGTAGGTAATGGGTAGCCACATTTTCAAAACGGTTATCAACAACCACACTACACTGGTTATGTCCAACAACCTTATCAAAGTTACCAACATCAGATACATTATGCTGGTATGCAAAGACCTATTGCTCAGGTGATTCCATCTTATCCTGGGTATGCTTCACCTAACCTGAATCAGCAGTTGCCTTTCGTAGTAACTCTAGAATTATCAGATTTGAATCAGTTGACGAATGATCCAATTGCAAACTCCCCTTGGTGGCTAGTGATTCCTCATAAAATTCCCTTCGATATTCCTAAATTCAATGGAAATCCAAGTGAAGATCCATCAAATCATGTAATGACTTTTCATTTGTGGCGCTCATCTAACACCCTGAATGATGATTCGATTAGGTTTCACCTTTTCAGAGAATGCTAACTAGTTTGGCAGTGAAATGGTATATTGAATTGCCTAGAGCTTCATTTGACAATTTTAGCACCCTTACCACTACTTTTCTAACCCACTTTCAGCTACCCATTAGGTACGAAACTGGAACAAAACTCCTTACCAACTTTAAACAGACCACGACCACTCACATATCTGATCATATTCATGAGTGGTGACATCGTCGTCGAATGGTAAAGATGTATGTTCCTCATTAGCTTTTAGCTAAGTGGTTTATTAAGTCCTTATTTCCATCTATCACTGAGGACGTGGTGAAAGGAGGATTTGTCACTGAAGAGCAAGTCATTTCTCATGCCCAATATTTACACTTGATCTATAGTCAGTCCCGCACACTCTACGAAAAATTTCCTGACGTCCCAAGACCAGAATTTTCCATTCCACCTCCTCCTAAATCGAATATGGATTCTCATGCCAGTGATGACATGATCGGTGCCTCAAGCACACAAACCGCAAGGGCTCCGTCTGGTAAAGCTCTTGTTGTTTCTAGTCAAAATGCAAATGACAAACCTCTTGCCTCGGAGATTAATGCCATGTCATCTAACAAGGCGAAGAATCCAAAGCAACCAGGGGGCAAGAAGAAAGGGAAAAATAATAAGAAGAAACATGAGAATTCGACTCCCGAAAAATCTTTTGAGAACCCTATTGTGCCAAAGAAACCTCCTCGTTTTCCATGTTACATATGTAACTGATCTAATAATCAATCTATGAGTGACCTTAGTTAAAGATTTATTAAATGAAGGTATTACAGACTCATATGTTGGTGTCTGTCTATATTATTTAGGCAACAGATAGATTAGATTGCAAATACACAGACACTTGAAAGGGAAAACAACAGAGAAATATAGTAAGCAAATATAAGAACACAAGAAATTAATAAGGAGTTGACCCTATCCTCTAGGGCTACATCTCTGGTCCATCTTTCAGTGGTGGCATTCTTTTATTATGTCTTAAAATAGATATTTACCAAGAAGGAGCTCAGTATGAGTCTCCTATCCCCAGATATCTTCGCAAGGTGGCTCTTGGATTCCCCAAGCCACTGGAGTACACAGACTCTCGACCTTACCATCTTTTTGACCTCTCGGTTATACAATGGAAGGAGCCCAATGTGGTGCTCGGTCCTAACAGATCCCCTTCAGGGATGGCTCAAATTCCTCAAGCCCTTTGGTGTTTGATGCTCCCTTTAGTTAGCTCAAACCTTTGTCTTCTTTCTACTTTTTGCTTTCTCTGTCTGCTTTCTCTGTTCTTCCGTGTGTGTGGGTGTGTCTCATCTTTTCAGCCCCCCCTTCTGCTGGTCTGTGCACGCCTTTAAAGCCACTCGAGCTCATGGCTATTCGATTCCTCTTCCAACTCCATCAGATTGCCTGCTACAGCTACGCTTGGAGTTCCCTGTCTCAACGTCATCATCATACTCACAGGGAGCAGCCACTTGTCCTCTTGCGAACTATGCTAGCTTGCTTTGTCAGTTCATTTCTTCAGTTATGTTGTGGAATGAGTCCTTTGACACCTTGGTGGTCAATTCGGACTTCAAATTATTTCATATCGTAGCTTAATCCCCCATCAATTTTGTCTTCTCCATCGGGCGCGATCTTAGTTGTTAGATATGGAGCCCCCAGATCCAATGCCATTCACTCGTTTCATGTGGTGGACTTGCTCAACCATTAGCACCCGATGAGCGGTAGTTTTCTCTCTCCTCCGCCTACCACGCATTAGGTGTTGAGTGGAATCACTCTGTTTTCGCCGAAATTGCTTACCGCCCGGGATGCCTCCGATTAATGCTGCCAGTTTTTGGAGCAGGTCCCGCCTTTAGCTCTTAGCTTTTTATCCCATGGTTTTCCCGACTCTCATGCAACTGAGCACTTGGGGCTTCTCCATTTTGATGGTTTTCACCCAGCTAAGCACTAATCGCGCATCAAAAACTCCCTCTGTTTCCTGATATGGGCCTCCCAGGGGCTAATTGCACCTCCTGCACAGTCTCCATGGGCCTTGGTTAGCATGCTTTGACAGAGGTCCTCATCGTTCCACTCTGGTTGCTAATTGCCACTATTTTAGAGGTGTTTTTGATCGCTGCTCTAAATTCTTTGAAGTCTATCCTGACCTGGTACTGCCATGGTTCTTCTGATTAGTCTTTATGGATCCAATTCGGATCACGACCTTCCCACTTAAAAGCCTTTGGACCACCAAAAGTTGGTTTTCAAGCATCGACTAAGTGAGGATAATGTTGTCTCACTTGTCCAATATCAATCCATTTTGCACTACTCAGCTTCAAACCTTTGAGTCCAATTCTGAGGTACTCAACATCTCCTCTGCACATTGTCCTCACCTTCCTGTCCAACAATGTGTCTTCCTGCAATTCATTAAAATATTCAGGTAGTAGGTCATCAATAGAAGGCAATTGACTCTGCTCTTTAGGATCCTCAATTAGAGAAGGTTCAAACAATCTCAAGTAATCTACATTTATGACTGGGTAGATGTGCATGTAAGCTAGTAGATCAAGGTGAAAAGCATTTTCACCGATCCTCTCAAGTATGTTGAAGGGTCCATACCTGATAGGCTTTAGCTTCTTACCTTCACCTTGCATCCTGTCCTTGCTAATATATAGCCAAACCTGGTCTCCAACTTGAAAACTATGCTCCATCCAATGCTTGCCATGCCTAACCTTGTATCTAGCTTGGCCCTTTTCCAACTATTCGTATACTGCCTGGTGGATCTCCGAGATCTGTTCAATGAACCTAGTTTCCTTGTCCACATCACTGTGTCCATCAATTGTGGTATCTTTACCAAAGACAAAATCCAAATAATACCTTGGTGTGAACCAAAACAGGTCTCAAAAGGAGATCTCTGTGTAGAAGAGTGTTTTGCTCTGTTGTAAGTATGTTGCACATAACACAAATGTTCATCCCAAAGCTTACGATGTTTGCTGCAATATCCTCTGAGTAACTAGATCACTGTCCTGTTAACTACTTCTGTTTGGCCATCGGTTTGTGGATGAAAATCTATGCTTTTCTTCAATTGGGTGTCCATCATCTCCCACAAACTTTACCAAAACTTTCCCACAAATCGGGTGTCTCGATCAGATACAATAGAAGTGGGTAACCCAAAATGAACCCATACATGTTCAAAGAATAGTTTTGCAATTTGTTCAACTGTAATCTGTTTATTACAAGGTATCAAAATACACATTTTACTGAACTTATCCACAACCACATATAGATAATCATGACCTTTTCTAGACTTAGGCAACCCCCCAACAAAATCCATGGAAACACTTTCCCAAGGGTGAGAAGGAACTGGTAATGGAGTGTAGAGGCCTAGTTTTCTATTGCTGGGCTTGCTTTTAGCACACATAGTACACCTTCTTACATATCTAGAAATTGTCTCACTCATCTTTGGCCAATAACAAAATCTTTGCAGTTGTGCAACTGTTTTACTTACCCCAAAGTGACCTAATATCAGAGAAGTGTGTGCTTCTCTAACTATCTTTACTCTCTCTGTTTGTGGAATGTAGAGTTTCCCACAATGATATAAGAGTCGGTCCTTCAAATGATAATCCAATTCTTCTACTCTTTTGCCTTGACTCAAAGTTGCATATACATCTTTAAAGTCTATATCTTGAGCACATTGTTCAATGTAACTTTCATGTAGTATAGAATTATGCTTAAGTATAGTAGATGCATTTATAATGGGTCTAGACAAGATGTCTGCAACTTTGTTATGTATGCCCTTTTTATATCTGATGACTAAATGAAATTGTTGTAGAAAACCCATCCACCTGTAATGTCTTGATTGCTACAACTTAGTTTTGGAGAGTAGATATTGAAGTGGTTGATGATTAGTATGTATTACTGTCTCTTTGCCCGTTAAATAATGTTTCCACCTTTTCACACTCTGAACTAATGCATACAATTCTTTATCATATGTAGGATAGTTAACTACTACAGGATTAAAAGTCTCAGAATCATAACATATGGGTTTACCATGCTGTGTCAACACTGCTCCCATGGCATAGTCACTAGCATTTGTTTGGATCTCAAATGGTCTTTGTAGATTAGGTAGTGCTAGTACAGGTGCTGTACTAATATTTTCTTTCAAGGTGTCGAAGGCTTTCTGATGTCTGCCTCCCTACTGAAACACCTTGTTCAATCCTGTCAAAGCATGTAAGGGAGCTGCAATTGAGGAAAAGTTAGAGATGAACTTCCTCCAATATTGTGCTGCTCCTAAGAAACTTCTCACTTCTATAGCAGACTTGGGTTTAGGCTAGTTTACAATGACTGCCACTCTAGACGGATATGTTTTCAATTCACCACCCCCTACTATATGACCCAAATAATTTAGAGATGTTTTGCTGAATTCACATTTGGAGAGTTTATCATAAACTTTTTCCCTTTTCAAAATATCTAATGTCTGCTTAGCATGCTTTAAGTGTTCCTCCCACATCAGAATGTCATCCAGATATACAATAACAAAATTATCAAGAAAAGGTCTGAGTACATCATTCATTAATCTCATGAAAGTAGTAGGGGCATTGGTTAAGCCAAAAGGCATAACCAACCACTCATACAATCCCTGCTTTGTTTTGAAAGCAGTCTTCCATGCATCCTGCTCTGCAACTCTGACCTGGTGGTATCCACTGTGCAAATCCAACTTAGTGAAATAAGCAGCTTCCTTCAATTGATCTAAAAGATCATCTATGTGAGGAAGGGGATAACGATTTTTTATTGTTATATTATTCAGTGCTCGGTAGTCAATGAACATCTCCACGAGCCATCTTTCTTTTCTCACCAAAACGATTGGTGACCCACATGGTGATGTGCTAGGCCTGATGAACCCCTTCTCGAGCAACTCCTACACTTGCTTCCTGATTTCAGCATTCTCTAAAGCAGATAACCTGTACATCCTAATATTAGGCAATGGAACATCTTGCTGCAAAACAATATCATGTACTATTTCCTTTTTGGGTGGTAGACCTTTAGGTTCTTGAAATAGGACATCATACTCTAAAACAATCTTTTCTATATCAGCTTGTTGCTTAGCATTACAGCCCCCAAATACATTGGTTTGATCGGGTTTCTTTTCCTTTACAACCATTAGTAAGAATTGTCTGCATGAATTTATCATTCTTTTCATCTGCCCTGAGTTTATGAGAGTATAATTATTCTTGAGCTTATGATCTCTTACAAAGTATTCAATTCCATATTTAACAAGTAGATACTTGTTCTCAGCTCTATAGAAAATAGCTTTTCTATCATACAAGTAAAGACTCCCTAAAACAATTCCACATATATTCAAAGGAATTATGTCTAACTCAACCTCATCTACAAATGCTAATCCAAAATAAAACTTGAGTTTACATTGTCTAGTCACTTATAGTTGTGCTTTATCATTCAACCATCCTAATGGGTATGGTTTCTTGTGAGGTATAGTTTCTAATCCAAATTTCTTTGCAATTGATTCAGAAATCAAATTTACTTGTGAGCCACTATCAAACAAAGTATCAATCTTTTGATGTTTGAAAACAACTCGAATATGGAAAGCTCATGTCTTTTTCTCTCATGTTCTTCATCAATAATAGATTGAGCAAAATTACTAGTAAATGCTTCATAATCCTTACCTTTTATACCTGTGGCTGCAATGATTGTTTCATCTTCCGAGTCTGACCCCAAATCTTTCTGAATAGTTGCAGCAGTATTCTTCTTCTTGCCCTCAGACTTCTTAGGTCTCAACTCTATATGTAGAATCCAACAATTCTCATCATCATGCCCATCCTTTTTACAGTGAGTGCATGAAGCTTTGCTTTTCTGTGCAGTGTTCACCTTCCTTGCTTTCCACTTTTGCTTTCTTTTCTCCTTGCTCTTGCTTGCAGTGGGTTAGGATGGTCCCCAACTTCTGGATTTCCATTCTTTCCTCTAGCCTCTAGATGAGTAGCTTGTACAGATACCTCATCCATACTAGTGGGATTAAACATGAGGATGGTATGCCTCATGTAGCTGTGAAGACCACCAATGTAGTTCAAAAGAGTCTCTGGTGAGTCTAATGAGATCCCTAGAATCAATGCTCTCTTTCTAAATTCTTGAGTGTATCCTTGCACACTTTGCCCTTTCAACTGCTGAAGAGTTTGCCAACTCATCATGGTTTGTTGCACGTAGGCCAATGGATAGAACTGCTTTTTGATTGTAGAAACAAAGTCACTCCAGACAGAGATAATCTTACAATGTCTTTTCATGTCAGCTTGAGTTCTGCCTTCCCACCAAACCAAGGCAGTGCCTCCTAGGCATAGGCTTGCTAGCTGAATTTTGCTCTTGTCTCAGTTAATATTTTGCACTCTGCAATACACATCAATTTGTCTAATCTAATTGTCCAACTTTTCAGCATTTAGCTCTCCATCATATATAGGCAAGTCAAATTTAACATCTAGCTTGATCAAAGATGCTTCCTTATTATGCACATGGCTATTAGGAGGTGTGAGAAAGCTTTCCTCTTTCCTTTTTCCTTTTGAGTGGTCATGGGAATGAGACTCATCTTCTTCTTTTTCTTGTTTATAACCTGATGAATCTTCATCCTTATGCTTTCTAAAGTCCCTATACATTTCTTCTACCATAGACTTTATAGCTAGGAAACTTTCTATGAATTGAGGTTCTGGCCCCATAGAACCTTCCTCTAACATCGTCTTTCGAGGATAGACTCTCCCAATTTCAGGATTAGTTTTGACCAACTCTCCTTCTCCTAATTTGTTCTTTGATCTAGTGAGCATTCAACAGCTAAACCAACACAAGCTTGTATAACCTTACAACCTAAAGCTTTGATACCACTTGATCTGATAATCACCCTGTGAGTGACCTCAGTTAAAGATTTATTAAATGAAGGTATTACAGAATCATATGTTGGTGTGTGTCTATGTTATTTAGGCAATGGATCGATCATATTGCAAATACATAGACACTTGAAAGGGAAAACAACAGAGAAATACAACAAGCAAATATAAGAACACAAGAAACTAATAAGGATTGCAGATTACTGTGGTGTGATTTCCGAATGGAGTTCGGATTTTCCACAGTCGACCACAAAACATGAACACTGTGGAAAATCCGAACTCCATTCAGAACTAATAAGGAGTTCACCCTATTCTCCAGGGCTACACATCCGGTCCAGCTTTCAATGGTGGCCTTCTTTTATTGTGTCTTAAAGCAGAGATTTACAAAGAAGGAGCTCAATATGAGTCTCCTATGACAAGATAGCTTGGCAAGGTGGCTCTTCGATTCCCCAAGACATTGGAGTACACAGACTCTCAGCGTTACCAGCTTTCTAACCTCTCGGGTCTACAATGGAAGGAGCCCAATGTGGTGCTCGGTCCTGACAGATCCCCTTCAGGGATGGCTCGAATTCCTCAAGCCCTTTGGTGCTCGATGCTGTCTTTGGTCAAATCAGCCCTCTATCTTCTTTCTGCTTTTTGCTTTCTCTGTTCTTTCGTGTGTGTGGGTGTGTCCCGTCTTTTCGGTCCCCCTTCTACTGGTCTGTGCATGGCTTTAAAGCCACTTGAGCTCATGGCTATCCGATTCCTCTTCCAACTCCGTTGGCTCACCTGCTACAACTACACTTGGAGTTCCTTGTCTCAATGTCATCATCAGACTCACAGGGAGCGGCCACTTGTCCTCCTGCGAACTACGCCAGCTTTCCTTGTCGGTTCGTTTCTTCAGTTACATTATGGAATGAGTCATTTGCCACCTTGGAGGTCAATTTGGACTTCAAATTCTTTCATATCGCGGCTTAATCCCCTATCAATTCTATCTTCTCCATCAGGCATGATCTCAGCCATTAGATTTGGAGCCCTCAAATCCAATGTCATCCGCTCGTTTCACGCGGTGGACTTGCTCGACCATTAGCACGCGATGAGCAGTGATTTTCTCTCTCCTCCGCCTGCAACGCGTCGGGCGCTAAGTGGAATTGCTCTGTTTTCACTGAAACTACTTACCGCCTAGGGATGCCTCCGATCAATACCAATGGTTTTTGGAGCGAGTCTCACCTTTAGCTCTTAGCCTTTTATCCCACGGTTTTCCCGACTTTCATGCGACCGAGCGCTCGGGGCTTCTCAATTTTGACGGTTTTTGCCCAGCGATGCGTGATTAGTGCTGCATCAAAAACTCCCTCTGTTTCCTGATTCAGGAATCCCAGAGGCTAATTTCGCCTCCCGCGTAGTCTCCATAGGCCTCGATCAACGCACTTTGACCGAGGTCCTCATTGTTCCACGCTGGCTGCTAACTGCCACTATTTTAGAGGTGTTTTTGATCGTTGTTCTAAATTATTTGAAGTCTGTCCTGACCTGGTACAGCCATGGTTCTTCTGATTAGTCTTTATGGATCCAATTCGGATCAGTAATGAGGAGCATTATGCGAGAGATTGTCCACATCGAGTTGAGGTTAAGAAATTTTTAAAGACTTCAACTACCTCAGTGGTGTTGATTGATCTATTTCCGAACCCAGAAACTAATCTGGTTGCTATAGATCATGCTTCCACATCCCAAGTTCTTATGCTATCCATCTCAAAACAACAAAATGGTACTTTGATATCGACGAGGAATAAAGATTGTGGGAATCCATCATCGTCAAATAGCTAGGCTACAGATCAACGTAGTAGTTCAACAACGACTTCACCAGAAGTTGTTCCACCAATTATTCCTAAATTAACTATAAAGATGCCAAAGGGAGTCATACATAAATTAACATTTAATTCTCGTTCTCAAGCTGCACAGAATTATAATATAGTGGAGGATCTGGCTCAATCACCATCTACTATGTCAACGCTTGAGGCACTGCAGAATTGCCCCTCCCAAAAGCAAGCTTTGTTATCAGTAATAGTTGGGATTGATCTAGCGGATTCCAATCTTGTGGACTTTAATCATAAAGGGTATACGCCTCAGTTACCAGCCCAACTCGCTTTCCTTATACAGGTAAAAGCCCTCAATAAAACTGTTCATCAAATAATCATTGATGAGGGGGCATCTACCTGTATTATGTCAATGAGTTGCTGGAAAACTCTTGGTTCACCACGCTTGTTGCGATCATCAACAACATTAAAAGCATTTGATGGAAGAACATACACTCCGTATGGGATTTTAAGTAACTTGCAAGTTGAACTGGGGGGTAAGACAGTAGAGATTGAAGTCGAGGTCATTGACAGAAACCTTGATTACAATATCCTACTGGGAAGGCCTTGGATTTATGCTATGGTTGCCATTGTGTCTACATATTTTATAAAGATTGCATTTCCCTTCCAAGGTGGAATCACAATCGTTGACCAACTAACCTTTTTTCCCAATAGTTCACAAGCTACTGTAAGCATTTCATTGATCCATGGAAGTTCTCAACTGCTTCAAAATGTCGGAGTAGGTCTCCTAAAAGTCCCTTCCTTAATGGGTACTTTTGCCCTCCCGCCTCCAACTGGACTTGTAGAAGTGGCCACAGTGGAAACCTGTCACATGATATCTTCTACATCATCTAAGATTAAGAAGAAATCTAACCATTTTGATAGTGTGGATCACTGCAAGGTGTTGCCCCCAAGCCCCATAGAATCTTTGTAACAATCAATTTTCTAGGCCTGGGTGGCAAACAAAATCAGCACTCAACGATTGTTTGGATAGATAGGTCTCTAGAGTATGGTACCTCTTTCGATCCTTGGTCTTGTATACATTCTACAGATGAAGGAATCATCCAGTCAATGACGATAGGAGAGACGTCGTGGGAAAATTACCACCATCATTCCCACCTTCAAGATAACAATGAAGATTATTCAAGCGACCTTAAGCATCCTTTAGCTTTTGATTTTTTATTAAATACTGTAAATACAGTGGATTCTAAGCGAAATCTGTCCAATATTGAAGAAACTATCGCTATTAATATTTCAACCAAACCTAATGTTGTAGAGAATATTCACGTTGGCAAATATTGTTCTCCAATAGAACTAGAAATTTACAACACTCTCTTTTGTGAATTCAGAGATGTCTTTGCATGGTCGTATGAAGAAATTCCAGGCATTGACTCGAGAATCATTGAACATGAAATCAAGATGTATCTAATACAACAATGGCTTTGACCTATCCATCCAAAGAAATCCTTTACCATTAAAGCAAAAGTTGAATTTTTTTTGCATGCTGGTTTCATTTACCCTGTTCCTCTCACTGATTGGGTATCGTATATTGTTCCTGTAATGAAAAAACAAGGAACGATTAGAGTGTGCGTCGATTATAGGGATGTAAATCAAGCAAAGGACAACTATCCTACACCCTTCATCGACCAAATAATTGATGAATGTGCCAGATGATAAATCTTTTCATTCATGGATGTATTTTCTGGATACAATCAAATCAATATCCACCCACGGGACCAGTCGAAGACTGCATTTATATGTCCATGGGGCACATTCGCATATCGTAAATTACCTTTCGGTGTAAAGAATGTAGGGGAAACTTTTCAAAGGGAAATTAATTATGCCTTACATGACATCAACCACATCATTCAATGGTATCTCAACGATCTACTGGCTCATTCGTGAAAGCGGTCTGATCATCCACAACATTTGAGAGCCATTTTTCTATCTTGCCGACAGTACAAGATACGAATTAATCCACACAAGTGTGTGCTTTATGTTGGTTCTGGTCAATTACTTGGTTTCGTTGTTTCTAAGGGTGGAATTTGACTCAACCCATTTAAGTTCTAGGAAATCCTTGACATGCCTCCACCTTCAAATTTACTTCAGATTCAGAGACTCCAAGGGAAAGCTAACTTTCTGAGGAGGTTCATTCCACATTACGCTGAACTCGCTAAAGGTTATACATATCTTTTGAAAAATGGAGTACCCTTCCACTGGGATCAAGTTGCACAAGCTTCCTTTGATGCTTTAAAAGATTCCCTGATAAAAGCATCATTAATGTACGCTCTTGACTATCAAAAAGACTTTAACCTGTATCTCCATGCTGCAGATACAACCATCGCCATGGTTTTAGTGCAAGAAGTTCATGGAACAGAACATCCTATATATTATTTAAGTCACAATCTTAATGATACAAAAAGAAAGTACTCTTATGTTGAAAAGTTGGCTTTAGCAGCCGTTCAAGCAGTACAGAGATTTCGACACTATGTTCTCTTTCACAAGACTACCATTGTGTCAGATTGCAACCCTATGACCTACATTCTGTCGCGTCAATTACTAGGGGGCAAATATTCCAAATGGATAGCCATTTTGCAAGAGTTTGATCTGGAATTGACCAAATCCAAATCAAAGAAATCTCTCATCTTTGCAGAGTTACTTTGTGACCTTCCCTCATCATCCAACGATTTGACATCCAAAGCATAAATCATGGAAGAGACTTTGTTTCTGATATCGTCAAGCGATCCGTGGTATGGGGATATACTGGTCTATCTCCAAACCCAAACTTTTAGGCCTAACACCTCTCGCTCTGAAAAGATAGGTTTCCCTGTAGATTATGTGATTGGTCTGACACACCATTCACCTTTGTTTATTCTGCGGACGAAGCCAAGGAAGTGTTTTGTCTATTCTATGGACGAAACTATCCTACCATATGGGTTTCCCTATTTGTTATGTGACTAGTCTGACACACCATTCACCTTTATCTATTCTGCAGACGAAACCATCCTACATAACCACAGTAGTTCCCATATGGTTACAGAAGAATCTCCTTTTCATCATGCTAGGGGCATGTAAACCTTTTTCAATTTCATTTTCTAGCTTTTTAGCTTTTTAGTTTGTCATTTCTAGCTTTTTCTTTTCTAGCTTTTTTAGTTTTTTCGATTGTAGCTTGCATACAAAAGAAAAATAAAGCCGAGCATATGTTATCCCATGGTTCAAGCTCATTAAAAAATGAACCTACCACTGAGCATAGTTCCCTCACGGTTCAATCTCGTTAAAAAATGAACCCACCTTGGGTAATTAACCTTTGTGATTGCCATGCTATCAGCCTTTTAAGCCTTGGTTGTGTACCTCCCGTCACCTCCATTCTTTTGGCCGATCATATGCTTCCACTTGGTTGTTTACCCTTTTTGAGGAATAGATGCAACGAGTGGTCTTGTTAGCCAACCTTTTCCCAGAAATGACCATGTTTTGAGAAGTTCCAAGCTTACCTGAAACCAGTTGCTACCTTATACATCACTCATTCCTAAAAAATGAGTCTCTTTTAAATTCTTTTCAAACTCGTTAAATATGAAAATATTGTCGAGAAATTGGCCTTTCCATCTCATTAAAGTGATTGGAAGTGCCATCCCTCCTATATATTTTAATCTTTTTCGGACCTGAGGGATTATCTCACGAAAAAGTTTGAACACTTGTCTTTTTCGGCTCATTAAAGTGATCATAAAAGTCATCCATTTTGTATTATTTTATCCTTTTTGGACTTAGGGGATTATTCTATGAAAAAGAACTTATGAAGTTTCATATTTGTCCCTTTTCAAACTCTCTAAACATGAAAAGGACAGAGTTATCCTTGTCATTAAACTCGTTAAAACAATAGCGACAAACTTCTCCATTCTAGACAAGACCGAGTTTCATTGTCACTAGACTCGTTAAAACATAGCGACAGGTTTGCCCGAAGGGAAAATTATAGAACAAGAATATATTATCCTCCTCAAGCTTGACAAAAATAAAGAGGTACTGGTCAGTAATGATTGGGGAAAAAAGGAAGAAACTTGAAGAAATTTATGGTAGCAAGTCGCTCTTGAACATGACACTTTCACTCCATCACCATTATTGAGTTGGGTTGGGTTATTTCGTTCACCGGTCATCTAGCCATTGGTCTTCCACACCATCCATCTTTTGGGGCTAACGCTACTAATCCATCTCAGTGTCACTGACATGTTCAATAGAAGTCATTTAGTTGAGAAACCACAATCTAGTTAATGCCTCATCCATTGCAATACCTCCAACCTTCATCTTTTCATGACTGCCATTCCTGAACCTTGTGTCGTCAGATCATTTTCACCTCCAGAAATAATTTTCTTCGTTTCGTGTCGTAGATGTGGAATACATCAAGGCCCTCTTACGACGAGTCGCTTCTTTTCGAATTCAACTCTTTATCCAAGAAGTTGACTTAGAAACACCCCTTTCAGTGCTTTGATGCTTGCATGCCTCGATGGCAAGGTTCTCACTTCCGACGATAGGTTGACATCAATGGCCTTCGACTGAAAGATTTTTTATGGTGTTCGACATCGGATCATAAATTCACACCACATGAATTGTACTGTAGTACCTTGAGGGTCATTATCATTATCGGTGATTCCTCTCACACCTGTTAATAGCTTACATTATTGGCTGGTAATTAGGCGATGTGTTTCCATGTTCAACTTCAGAACATCTCTTCACATGGATTGACTTGTACATCAGGCGAAGATTGAACGAGTTTGAAGACCCAAGATCTAGTTTCATCCATTTGGGATGCGATATATTCAAGGATATAAAGACATCAAATGTACACAAGAAGCTGCACAGATGGTCATCTGAGCCAAGGACGATGACTCTACATCTGAAGAATCACCAGTCCGTGACTGTAGAGGACTATCTGTTCCATGTACATGAAATGATTGAGCATGGGAATTTCCGCCTCAGCTAGATCATGAAAATTATATTATGATGATATATTGTATTGTATCTTATACAAGTCACATTCCAGTTCGAAACCTCGAATCCTCATGATAAAGAATTTCACCTGACATCAAGATTTAAGACTTCATGCTTTAGGGGGCAACTATTATAGAAATATTTGGGCACTTCAACCCCAATCTTATATGGCAATAAACTAGGGCTCTTCAACCCCTAAAAGTGTTGTTTCATACCCTAAAATAACATGGTCATTTGATTACATCATTCCCCAAAAGTTCCACTTGAAAAACCATCCAGAATTGGCCTAAACTGGACCATACTGACTGCTCCATTGTTAGGGTGCGATGCATACTAACTTTTACACTAGCTAGGTGTGATGCATACTGATAAGGCCTTCTGTAGGGTGTGATGAGCGAGGATGGACAAATTTCCGAGACAGTTTGCTAAGTGGATGCTCATCGAATCTTGTAGAAACTTCTCCTATGACACTTGCTTCTCTGAATTCGCCCAGGGATGAGCAAGAGATCCAAGAAATCTCCAAGTGGAGCCATTTACAACAAGTGGAATGACACTAATCAAAAACCCAGAGATGACTCACACCCTTGCACAAATCTATAAATGGATCCCTCATCTCAGAGATCTAGAGGCTGGAATATTGTGAATTGCAAGGAAGTGCCGATAGTTTGTGTTTTGAGATAAGAGCATTGTATTTTTGGTGTGATCTTGCTATTTCATGAGGTGAAGAGGGATTGATGTTGGGAGGATGATGTTGGATGAGACAACTGGGTTGTAATTCTCCCTTCTATTTAATAAAGTTCTTCAAGTTTTCTTCCATATAATTGTGCACTTATGAATGTTATTATTTGTGAATGCCATTATATGTTCATTATACATCTGATTTTGTAGTGTTTATGTTACAATAGATCAAGATGCTTTGATGGTTCTTTGCTACTATGTTTCTACCGGTACTCTTCAAGTGGGATAAGTATGGAGAGGAGTTGCAAGCTCTATCAAGGGCGAGGAAGATCAAGCAAAGGATCAAGCGGAAGTTCCAGGATGGTCCTCTCATCCTTCTCTTATCTATTGTGCATAGAAGAAATCGTTTAATTACTTTGAACTATTGTTTCTAGGGTAGTTGCCAAACCTAGAGGGCTAGTCGATCAAAAAGACAGTAGTTTTCCCATAAACACCGACTTAACAATTTGTACATAACTTCATAAATACTTATAAGAATCGGATGATATTTAGATCAATCCTACAGCTCTCAATGGGAGGGATCCAATAAAAATATCAACTGCCATAAATAAGCTAACCCACATGGAGTTTGGCCCTAGTTGCCAATTTTAACACTCCCTCTCAGCTAGGGAGGACTCCATCTGCTGATCCATATGTCCAACTGTACTGTCTCTACCATCAGTGCCCTGCAGTGCTCTGCTTAGCTCTGCTCAACACTGCTAAGCTCTGCACAGCTTTCCTCAGCTTTTCTGGCTCTCCTTTGCTCACCTTAGCTCTGCTGGCTCTACTCTGCTCTGCTCAGCTTTGCTGGCTCTGCTAGCTCTGCTCTGCTCTACTAAACTCTGCTCAACTTTGCTATCTCTGCTCTGCTCCACTCAGCTCTGTTGGCTCTACTTAGCTCTGTTGGCTTTGCTTTGCTCTGCTGGCTCTGCTATGCTCTACTTAGCTTTGCTGAAACATGAAGAAGAAGAATTGATCAAGAATGTCTCATACCATTCTCCACTAACCCAAAGTCAGTCTCAGAGTGCATAATGTCTCATACCATTCTCCACTAACCCAAAGTCAGTCTCAGAGTGCATAGCACTAGTCCTAGACTAGTCTCAACCAACCCAAAGTCAGTGTCATAGTGGGTACCACTCCTACCACTAGTTCAAGACTAGTATCATCAGTCTCAGAGTGTGTACCACTGGTCCCAAACCAGTCTTAACCGACCCAAAGTTAGCGTTATAGTATGTACCACTCTTACTGGTCCCAGACTAGTCCTCCACTGGCCCGAAGTCACTCTCAGAGTATGTACCACTGGTCCCAAACTAGTCCAACCAACCCGAAGTCTGCATCATAGTAGGTGCAACTGCTACAACTGGTCCTAGACCAGTCCTCCACTGACCTGAAGTTATTCTCAAAGTATGTACCACTGGTCCCAAACCAGTCTCAAACGAATTGAAGTCAGCGTCATAGTAGGTACAACTCCTACAACTAGTCCCAGACCAATATCATTGCTTCCAGATCAATGAAGGTCATCCTAGCATAGGGAGTACGGTAGATATAACCATGCATCCATTGGTACTACTATGGTCCCTATCCACATTTCCCTGCTCATTGATCAAATGAGAGGTAATTCCCATGAGTCCCAGATTGCATGGGTAGGATGACTCGACGGGAAAACTAATCAATCCTGTCCTCACAGGAGAACTTATCATCTTGCTACACAATCATCATGGAGAACACATCATCCATACCTCATAGGAGAACTAATCATCCTCCTACACAATCGTCATGGAGAACACATCATCCATACCTCACAGGAGAACTAATCATATTGCTACACAATCGTCATGGAGAACACATCATTCAGACCTCATAAGAGAACTAATCATCCTGCTACACAGGAGAGTGAATCATCCTGTCCCACAAGAGAGCAAATCATCTTGTCCCACAAGAGAGTAAATCATCTTGTTCACAGGAGAGTTAATCATCCTATCCACAGGAGAGAAAATCATCCTATCCCACAAGAGAACGAATCATCTTGTCCCAGTGCACACCACTAGGGGAGGGTGAGTCACCTTGTGATCATATGTTTCTCCAGTAAGAATCATAAGCCCCTAGAGATCCTTGAGCTCAATGTATGCAACATGCAGGACCCTTTTACAAGAGTCTCTCAACAACTCCAAGTCATTCGAGAAAATCACAAATTTGATCTTTCCCCAGAGCTCTGACAAAGTGTAGCGAACTGTACATCATTTCAGTGCGATGGAGCCTCCTTGCTCATCGACTTACCATATCCTAGATAAGGAAGTATCTAATGTCTATCTGCTAAAGCAATCATTGAATACGGGATTCCTCAATAATCAAATCCCACCTCTGGTTGTCATAGGGAATCACAATGGTATTCATCATGTGTACTCACTGAAGAGTTTCCACAACTAGGCAACTTCATAGGAGGTCATACTCGTAGTTATGTATCTAGTCTCGGAGGTACTTATAAAAACCGACGTCTGCTTCTTACTCACCGATGATATCAAAGTAGAATGCAAAGAGAACCAGCACTGAAAAGTGCTCTAGTGATCGTCCACACTGCTTGCCCAGTCAGCATTCAAATAATCATGTAGTTTTCATATTTCCGGCAGTGTATCTCAATCCATGAGAGATTGTGCCTTGAAGATATCCCAGAAGATTCTTGGTACCAATCTAGTGAGGCTCAACCAAATATGAGCTCACCATGCTAACTGTAAAACATATCTCCAGAATCCAACTCCCTCTTACATTTGCAAATGAGAGGGTCTACACTTGTCAGAATTAGTTCGTCTGCATAAGGCGCTGGTATGAGAGGTCTATCATCCACAACCTTCAGGTAATGGTTTGGATCAGTTTCACTCCTAGTGAATCTCAGCTTCATCAAATAGCTATCAATCCTCTCATACTACGCATGGGGTGTTTTGCTTCAAGCCATAGAGGGCTTTCTTCCACCTGTATACATGAGATTCCTGTTCATGAATCTCAAACTCCATGGGTTGCTCCAAATCTATGGAACTCTTGCGTGAGGGGAATGGTCACCTTGTAAGATTTTCCTTTGGTACATCTCAGACATGTACCTTCATGCTCCTTTTGAATTCAGACATCCCAGTCACCATTTGACTCATAGACCTTTGGTGCTAAGTCAATGGACATGGTCCCTAGTGGACTTGATACAACCCTGAACTCTAAAACATCTTTGAAAAATCTATTTTAAAATGCGTACATTTCCATCGATGAGTGCCACTATGAAACCTTAAACCCATTTCCGAGATGGACACCAGGTTCTTCTTGTGATCAGGTACTTAAAAGAGATTCTGGGGTTCCTTGCTTTCTTTGAAGAATCAATCATTTCCCTGATGACCTGCATTACTTATCATTCCTCTGATCATTGAAGATGTCCCTGGAATGATTGTTATCTTCATCAAGAGATGTGTCTCTGCTATTCGGACACTCCTTTGCATGATGGACAAACTTATTGCAACCAAGAAATTTTCCTTTCCTTCCACCCTTAGATCTAAACTTCCCAATGAAGTGATCTTCTGCTATGCCATTCTGATAATATTCTCTACTTCCACTTCACACTTAGCGAACATAGAAGAGAGATGTGGAACTCATTGATCATTTTGTCTTGTCCCTATTGTCTTTGGTGATTGCTCTTTCACTTTTTCTTCGGCATTGTCTTCACCTCACCTCTGATACAATGTTAATTTTAGGTATGTTCCATGCTAGAGAAATTTATTTCAATTTCTTTTCCACATTAGCAATCACATCAGCATAAAGTAAACTGTAGATAAAACATAAATATAAATCACAAGAGACAAGCCAAGATAAGAGGACAAAAGATGTGGCACTAGCTAGGGACAAACCCCACAATGTGGGGAAACCCTTAATCAATTCTTTTTTATGTTCTTCAAAGTTTAGTAGAGAAAGTGAGAGGGATAGTACATTTACAATAGAAGTTAATCACTTTGACTTTTGATATTGTCATGAGATCAGTTGAAGATATATTGCTTTAATTGATTATCTAAGGTGACTCGTTCACCTATCATAGTGTTGCATCTCGTCTATTTGCCGCACATTATCATGTGACACCTTCTTGTACTGTCACATGTGTTGAACCTTGATGACTAAGTTGCTCTCATCTTCATGCTGCTCATCATGCTACATCTTCCATGGTCTTATTCATCATCAAGCTACCCATTCTCATGATATCGTTCATCATTATGCTAACCATGCTCATATCATCATGCATCATTATGTTGCCCATGCTCATATCATCATGCTGCTTATTATGCTACCCATGATCTCACATCATGTTTCCTTCCTTTGGAGACAGATGCTCGGGTTGTTTCGGCAGTTTCCTGTAGTTTCAGCTTTTCTGGCAGTTCGGCTTTTCCGGCAGTTCTGACATTTTCGGATTTTTCGGCTTTGCCTGTATTTTTGGTTTTTTTCAGCATTTCCAGCCTTTCCAATAGTTCCTGATTTTCCGGAAATTCCGAATTTTCTGGATTTTTCAGCAATTCCGACTTTTCCGATAGTTTCGACTTTTCCAGATTTTCTAGCTATTCTGGTAGTTTCGGCTTTTCTGGCAGTTCTAGCTTTTCCAGCCGTTCCAGTAGTTCTGGCTTTTCCGGCTTTTCCAGCAGTTCCAACTTTTCCAACTTTTCTAGCTATTCTATCCAACATCAAGAGATGTGTCTCTGCTATTCGGATACTCCTTTCCGTGATGGACAAACTTATTGCAACCAAAAAATTTTCCTTTCCTTCCACCCTTAGATCTGAACTTCCCAATGAAGTGATCTTCCGCTATGCCATTCTGATAATATTCTCTACTTCCACTTCACACTTAGCGAACTTAGAAGAAAGATGTGGAACTCATTGATCCTTTTGTCTTGTCCCTATTGTCTTTAGAGATTGCTCTTTCACTCTTTCTTAGGCATTGTCTTCACCTCACCTCTAATACAATGTTAATTTTAGGTATGTTCCATGCTAGAGCAATTTATTTCAATTTCTTTTCCACATTAGCAATCACATCAGCATAAAGTAAACTGCAGATAAAACATAAATATAAATCACAGAAGAAAAGCCAAGATAAGGGGACAGAAGATGTGGCACTAGCTAGGGACAAACCCCACAATCTGGGGAAACCCTTGATCAATTCTTTTTTTATGTTCTTCAAAGTTTAGCATAAAACATGAGAGAGATAGTACATTTACAATAGAAGTCAATCACTTTGACTTTTGATATTGTCATGAGATCAGTTGAAGAGATATTGCTTCAACTGATTCTCTAAGGTGACTCGTTCACCTATCATAGTGTTGCATCTCGTCTATTTGCTGCACATTATTGTGTGACACCTTGTTGTACTGTCACATGTGTTCAACCTTGATGACTAAGTTGCTTTCATCTTCATGCTTCTCATCATGTTACATCTTCCATGGTCTTATTCATCATCAAGCTACCCATGCTCATGATATCATTCATCATTATGTTGCCCATGCTCATATCATCATGCATCATTATGCTGCCCATGCTCATATCATCATGCTGCTTATTATACTACCCATGATCTCATACATCATGTTTCCTTCCTTTGGAGACAGATGCTCAGGTTGTTTTGGTAGTTTCCTGTAGTTTCAGCTTTTTTGGTAGTTCAGCTTTTCCGACAGTTCTGACAGTTCCGACATTTTCGGCTTTTTCGGCTTTGCTTGTATTTTTGGCTTTTTTGGCGTTTCCAGCTTTTCCAACAGTTCCAGCTTTTTCGGCAATTCCGACTTTTCTGGATTTTTCAGCAGTTCCGGATTTTCTGGTAGTTCCGGCTTTTCCAGCTATTCCGGTTGTTCCGGCTTTTCTGGCAGTTCCGACTTTTTCGGCAGTTCCAACAGTTCCAGCTTTTCCGGCTTTTCCAGTAGTTCCAGCTTTTCCAGCTTTTCTAGCTATTCTAGCTTTTCTGGCTTTTCTAGCTTTTCCTTAAGATCTCTACTCCTACTAAGACCCAAAGACAAGTAGAGAGAGGAAGAGATCCAAGTGTGTGTAGAAATGACTTGAAGTCCTCTTCTATTTATACTAAAACGCAGAGGTTGAATAGACATGACTATTGGGCTTCTGAGCCTACATAAGTTGTTGTCTGACTTAAGAATTTGTCCATAACATAAATAAATTTATAACTTTATAAATACTTATCAGAATTAGATGATCTTTAGATCAATCCTACACCTCTCAATGAGAAGGATCCAATAAAAATATCAGCTACCATAAATAAGCTGACCCACATGGAGTTTGGCCCTAGTTGCCAATTTTGATAGCCCTTCTAAAATAGCTCATGTATCATACATTGTTCAAGAAGGGAACCAGTCAGAAGTGCCCACTCAAGATAATGATGTCAAGACAAAGCAGAAGATTTTGCATGATCCATAAGAAGAGAGAAGCAAAAAAATTAAAAAAGATATAAACACCAAAGGCACAATTGAAGAAAAGAGGAAAAAATGAAATTAGAAAGAGCATGGAGGAAGGAAGAAGAGGAGCAAAAACAGGAAGCATAGAAAAGACATGAAGAGGAACACAAATAAGAGGAAGAAAGGAAATAGAAAGAAGAACAATTAAGGAATAAAAGAGAAGGCATACAAACAAGAACAAAAAAGTTGAGAAAGAGAAAAGTAGAGGAGACTAGGAGGAAGAGACTTTGTACAACAAAAAGGAAGAAGAATAATGACAAAAGTTGTTGGAAGAAGAAGAAAGTAGGATGAGACAGGAAGAGGTGGATTATGACTAAGTGGTGGATGATCAAGAAGCATAAGTTATGTCGATTGCAGAACAAACAAGCTATCAACCCCCACCTCATCTTACTGATGGCCATCTCCCATTGAATGACATTGGAAAAGTTCCTCCATCGAATGACAGGATCATGAAAATATCAAACTTTACCTTCAATCAACTCAAGATCATAATAGTATAGGAAAGAAGAAGGTGTTTTCAAAATGACCCTCATCATATTATTTCCATCAACACAGAAAGGGTGATTGTCAAGAATACTAGGAAGAATCCAAGAGTAGTCGCAAAAACAAATAAAACCTTTGCAGAAGCCACTAAGGAGAACATTGATTTATTGACGTGCAAAAGTGAAAAATTAGAAAGGGTATTGGATTTTGACAAATTTTAAAACAAACATTTCTTACATAAAAGACCTTTTTATTTGCATACAATTAAAATGTACATTGATCACAGGAGTCCATGAAAATCTATTAACATTACCAATACTGAAACCATGAGAATATATTTGATGAATTTTTATTATATATCTTTAGTATCATGCAAGCCCACTACACATTCCAAAATATGCTTGATGGATTTCAAGAATGGAAGTCACATCGATATTATTACTCATGTCTAAAAAACATAGCTAAGCAGTAGACAGTGTCTAATAGCTCCTTTCAGGTGAACGTAGTTATGCATGAAAGTTTCCTTAACAAATCGAGCCTTCTCCAAAACTCTAGCTGACGCCACGTTTTGAGGGAGCACAAGAGCTTCAATTCTCTTCACTCCCTGCAATTATTTGAATCCTATTTTAAGTGCTGTTGTCACCACTTCAGTGATGAAGCCCATCCCCTAGTATCTTCTAGCAATAGCATACCCCATCTCAGCTCAGCAGTTGTGGATACTAGTTCCTTGCTTGAGCATGATGTGACCAATAGGCTTCCCTCTGAAACATATAGGCTTGAACCATTGATCCAAAATGGATTTTGGATAGACTCGTAAGTCTAAGTGTTCCTCATAGAGGAAAATTAAAGTCCAAGGAAGTTCCTAGAAATAGCCCCATTGAAGAGATATTTTCATTCTGAATCCATTGTAGCTTGAACGGGCAAAAATGGTCTTAGGATGGAAAAGTTATCACCAAACAAAGATGCCCTACGTTCTTTAGAAAAAGAGCAAACATCCTCTAAAATGGGCAAAAAATACTTATAAAGGGAAATTGCATCGGACCAGGGCAAAAGAGCGGACTTAAGCGGAAAGGGGAGAAACCCCCGATCGCCAATCGTTGACATATCGGATTGGAGGCACACATGTGATATAACATAAGGACTGGGCTGATGCGATACTGCGATCGCTGAAATCGGCGGATCGACATCAGTGAGGGCATGAGACTTAAGGTGAGATCTCAAGCCGAGCGATATTGCGATCGCCAATGAATCAGCTTCGGCATAGGCCATGCCATATGGAAAGACCTCGGGACTCTACGATATGAGATTGCGACATGTCGCATCACAATATCGCATCGGAGCAACACAAAGGAGTGGGGCCGATACATGCAACTACGATAGCCGAACCCAACGGGATTAAAGATGAAGTTTAATATATTTGAGTTCTATAAAATGGGTTTTTCTATGTATTACACATTTTCATTAAATAAATGAAATACAAAGGGAATGCATCCAATGCGATGAATCTAGACCCAAAAGGGTTTATAAATGTAAATGTATATTATTTGAAGTCTGCCATAAAGCCATTCGACAATATTTTCAGTGTTTTAATGTATTTTTATAAATACAAAGGAAATACGAATGGGGCCATATAATGGACCCAAAAGGGTTTTATACGCAGCGAGATGTGTTTTGAGTTCCGTAACAAGCGCGATTTCGGGGGGGGTCGCAGGCAGTAAGTGGTATTGGCTGGGTTCCGCCCATGCCCATACACTGGTTCCGACGTGGCTAGGCGTCGGAGAGAGAAAACCACCCTTTTCGGGCGGGTAATCTCTGGGCGCATAAGCCACCTGAAATTGATAATAACCATTGGATCAATGATGACTTGCAATAGTGCCCAAAGGCAGACCCGAAAGGAATCTAGGGTAGAATTAATGAATTTTGAAGTCCAATAGACTAAATTTGGGTGGATTTTCTCATATTATAGTGTATTTCTATGTGTAAACAGAGAATGACTATTCTGAGGATTTCAAAGGCACCTATGGTCTTTTTGTTACAGAACAGGGTGCCACCATCTCTGAAGGCGTTTATCAATGATTGCTAATGCTCAGAGGGGGATTTGAGTGGAAAGAGGTGTAGGAATTTACAGGGTAAGTTCCTCAGACAGAACACCAAAAGGACACTGCTCACAAACAGATCACAGATCAATACACCAGTATTTTGACGTGGTTAAAACCCTCAGAGTGGGAAACAGTCCACGGCCTCTGCCAACGTGGCTACTACAGGCAATTTATTAATAAAAGAATGAAAATTTACATAAGCTTCTCTCATGCACGGTGAACCTACAAATGACCCTCCATGCGCTTTAAATAGAATTCATGGACCAATCATGTGTCAAGCCACGGATCAAGTGTCAGTAATACCGAGGAGAGAATGAACCGTCGTATCACTACATATCGTGACTGTCGGATTGTAAGTTACAAAATGTACAACGGTAAAGAAACACACTTTACCTAACTCTATACCTAACTCTATACTAGACCAAGTTGAACTTAACTATTTCCTATGTGTCAGAATATCCTAACACTAAGAGCTAGCATAGCTACGAAGACTCGGTAAATGGAAGAGAGAAACTACTAGATTGGGAATGACTTTGGTCAGATCTGATGTAGGAGGAGATAAGAAGAAGCACCAGAGATGGTTCTTCATCAAAGGAGGATGAATAAAACTTCACCTTAGCGAGTAAGGAAAAGAAAGGGAAGGAGAAGGATTACCATTCCAAATTGAGTTCTTCCCATGGTGGGAAGAAGTTTGACAAATTGAAAGTGTGATGCTTTCATTTTCATGAGGTGGGCCATTTTGCAGCAAATTGTCCATTGAAGAAATCCAAGATGCGATCCAAGGAAGGATCTGAAGGTGAGGCATTGGCCTCATAGTTCAAGTTGGATTTCACCCTGTTCACATGCATGGTTTCATCCATGGTGGGATGTGGTTGGTTTCTTGATAGTGGAGCTTTATTCCACATGGCTGACGATAAGAGTTTGTTTAGTACCCTGGAGGAGAAAGATCTCCAGATACTCATAGCGATGGCTAATGATGAGAAATATAGTGTCTCAACAGTTTTTTTTTAGAGTGTTATAGACATATTTGGGCACTACAACCCCAATCACATATGTCCATAAACCAAGGGCTTCTAAGTCCCTAAAAGTGTTGTTATATATCCTAAAGGAGCAAGGTCAGCTGATTGCATCATCTCCCAGAAGTTCTCCATGAAAAACTACTCAGAATTGGTCAAAACTAGATCATCTCACTTGCTCCATGGTGAGGGTGTGATGCATCACACCTACTACACACGGGAGGTGCGATGCATACTAAAAATTCCTTCTATAGGGTGCGATGAGCGAGAATAGACAAATGGCAGAGACAATTTGCTAAGTGGATGATCAAGGAATCTTCTAGAAACTTCTCATATGGCACTTGCCTCTCATAATTCGCCCAGGGATGACTAAGAGATCAATGAAATATCCAAGTGGAACCAATAACTATCAGTGTAATGACACTAGTAAAAAACCTAGAGCTGACTCATACCTCTGCAAATATCTATATATGGATCCCTCATCTCAGAGATCCAGAAGGTTGGAGGCTGGAATCTTGTATCTTGTAAGGAAGTGTTGTTGGTTTCCTGGTAGAATATCATACTGCTGGGTGATCTAAGTTTTTCATTAGGTGAAGAAGGGCTTTCATGATGGGTGGATGACACTGGGTCACATCAATGGGTTGTAATCCTCTCTTCTAATCTTTATATCAAGAAAGCTATTTAAGTTTTCCCTCACATTCTTGTATGTCTGATAATATATGCATTTCTGTGGTCAATATATATCTGGTCCTATATTTTTTATGATTGTAGATCTCTGCACTTTGAACGTATTATGCTGCTTTGAATTTATAGGTACTCTTTGAAGTGAATTAATCAAGGGAAGAGCAACAAAGATCCGTCAAAGGGGAGAAGGAACAAGAGGGGAACCAAGGGAAAGATTGAGGTTGGTATTCTTTGCTCTTCTCCTATCTACTTCTCGTAAAGGAAAACAAAAGTAACTTTAATCTGTTTGTTTCTAAGATAGATACCCATCTTAGTGGGCCTAGCAACTCTGCATAGACACAAGATTTCCTGATAACAAAACGGCGACTCCACTATGGAGTGAATAGCTTGTTTGCTTGTCTATATTTGTTTGCTTTATAAACTTACAGACGGAGCCTGAAGTCAAGCCAGCTAGCCTTCGAACTGCATTTGCTTTGCACTTATGCAAGTGCAAAGTAGATCAATGTTGCTTCAGTCTATCTCTGGGTTTTGTTTGTAAACTGAACAATCGATTTGCAAACGTCCTAATTGCCCTGGTGGTGGCTCAAGTAGCCTCATTAGATCAGCCCCTGTGATATGCATTTACTGACTATCATTAGCTCGGCTTAAATCCCTAAACTAAGCTGCAAACTGTGACCAAGAACCAAGTTGAAGTCTCGTCCCTAGACCATTGCACCTTTTCCTCTTAGGAATCTGGATGCATTGCACCTCCATGTGTAGTAGGTGGGATGCATCGCTCTTTCCCTGTGTTACAGGTGCGATGATCAGATAAGACTTCTTCTGCTTCCAGATTTTGGTTTTTTGTTCACTCTCTTCAGCTTTATTCAGGAGTTTTGTTGTCTGTGTTTAGTATACCACTATGGAAACTCCCTTCCTTTGCATGATTTAGCCTCCATAGTACAAAAAACTATAAATGTTTTTATGTATTGTTCACCATTTACGGTTCTCCTTTACAAAGAAGTAGCATAATCAAACGGTCGTCTTTTGATTTGGAAGTGTCGCAACTGTCATTTTCAGTCAAAGAAAAAAATCCTATTGTTCTTGATGGTCGATTACACTATTAATCTTGTATTTGATTTGAATTAATAGTATTTGATTTGATTTGTATTTAGACCTCTCAATACTATCCGTGGCTCCCTCAGGTCTGTGAAAGATCCAGTTGACCCTAAAGACATGAAGGGCGTCTTCGTCATCCCATGTTCCTGTGGGACACCATATATTGGTGAGACGGGTCGCTCTATTAATCAGAGGATTAGTGAGCATTCAACTGACCTAAGGCATGGTAGGACCAAGTCCTTAGCCCTAGCTGAACATGCCAGGAAGACGATGCATCATGTCTGTATTGAAGATGCTCAAGTCATTGCTAAAGTTGCACAGTTTCACCATCGCAAATTTAGAGAGGCCCTGGAAATTGAGAAAAGGCCGAATAATCTTAATAGGGATGATGGCTGGAAGATTAGCAGTTGCTGGGTCCTAGCCCTGTCTTCCTAGCCTTCTCAGTCCCCCCCTTTTATGAGGGTGTAGGGTTTTTGCCTCTCCTTAAGAATTGGTTTCGGGGTTGGTCCCCCTTTGGGTTGGTTTTTTCCCCTTTGATCCTAGCATCCCTATATTATTTATGGTTTGTCGTATTATTTATTAATAGGTTATTAGTTAATTTCGGGCCATTAATTATAGTAACCTTAGTTCCTTTAGGTTTTTATTGGGTTACTTTATACATAAATATTAAAATTAGGTTAATAATATTCATGAAATAGTTAAATTTGATTTCATAAATTTCAATTATATATGTTTATATATTTAACCCTTAGTATTGAAATAATTATTATTATCATTATATTAGTGTCTTTACCTATTTTCCTATTTAATTAACTTATATGTAATAATATATGATTTTGACCTATATGTAATAATATATTTACCCAATTACATGGGTTATTTAATAATATTATTGGAATAATAAATTATTAAATAGATATAGTTTAATAAAAAATATAAATTACTTATAATATTATATGGGATAGGGGATATAACTTATGATTTTAAGTTCAAATGGACCATGATAAATAAAAAAGAAAAATTAATTCACCTAATTTAACTAACTCCTAAGAATGATAGTAAAAATTTCATATATTAAGAATATTACCTGTTTATAATATTATTGAAATAATAGATTAATATATAAATATAGATTAATTAATAGATATATAATTAAATGAATTATAAAAATTTATTAATTTAATTTCAATTGGACCATTAGTTTTATAAAAGAATAAAAATATTATTAAATAAGTTAATGGGTTAGGTTTTGGATATATATATACATTAACAATTGAATACTTTTATTATATAGTGTACCTAATTTAACTAATTTCTTAGGATAATAATAATTAAATATAACAAGAATATTTTTGGTTTGACTTGGGACATCAGGTCAAAAATAGTCGTTAAAATGTAGCCGTTGGAGTCTCTGCACATACTATTTAACAAGCTAGGCTGGATTGGTTCTTCAACTTGTCTTGACGATGAACCACACTTGTTGGTTCGAAACGTGTTGACAAAAGAATATCTATGTGATTTCGCCGAAAATTCTCTAAACAGACTTTAGAGTTACCGGATCTAAATCGGCTAACAAACGATCCAATTGCTTATGCCCCTTGGTGGTCGATGATTCCTTATAAACTTTTGTCAGATATTCCTAAATTTGATGGAAATCCGGGTGAAGACCCGTTGAATCATGTAATGACCTTTCATTTGTGGTGTTCATATAACACTTTCAATCATGATTCGATTAGGCTTCACCTTTTTCAGTGAACGTTAACTAGTCTGGCAACAAAATGGTACGTTGAATTTCCTAGAGCTTCATTTGATAACTTCAGCACCCTTGCCGCAACCTTTTAAACCCATTTTCAATTACCAATAAAGTACAAAACAGGAACAGAGCTTCTTACCAATTTTAAACAAACAACAACCACTCATATATCTGATCATATCCATCAGTGGTGGCATCGTCGTAGAATGGTAAAAACATATGTTCTTGTTCAGCTATTAGCTGAATGGTTTATTAAGTCATTGTTACCTTCTATCACAGAAGATGTGGCAAAGGGAGGGGTTGTTACTGAAGAGCAAGTCATTGCTCGTGCGCAATATCTAGACTTGATCTATACTCAGTCTGGCACGCTCTATGAAAAAATCCCTGATTCTCCTAGGCCGAATTTTCTATTCCTCCTCCTCCTAAATCAAAGAAAGACTCTCATGCTGGGAATGGTGTGATGGTACGACTAACACGAAAACCGTAAAGGCTACATCGAAGAAAGCTCGTATGGCTTCTAGTCCAAATGAAAATGAAGAACCTCTCACCTCAAAGGTCAATGCCGTGTCGACTGGCAAAGGAAAAAATCCAAAGCAACCAGGTGGAAAAAAGAAAGGGAAAAAGAAGAAGTAGGATAAGTCATCTATTGAAAAACCTTCTGCAAACCCTTCTAGGCAAAGGAAACCCCCTGCAGGGTGTTAGATATGCGATGAGGATCATCAGAAAAGAGATTGTCCACATAAAGCTGAAGTTAAGAAACTCTTTAAGAGTTAAAAAACCTTAGCTCTATTATGTTATAGCTCCAAATCTCACTCTTGTGGTTTGTGATGCTGTACTCATTGCCTAGGGCAACCCCTCGTTCCAGACTTGGTCCCAAATTTAAAAAACAATGTTTTATTCCCTATACATGACATTGCCCTGAGCTAAACACGTGTATACGCGGTTCTGTGTATACCCAACCCGTGTATATGTTTAAAAACACTTAAAAAAAATAAATCCCATTAATTTCGGGCGGAGATCATGGGTTTTACCTGTTGATTACCTGTTAGTGCCTGTGGCCCAACTGATCCCAACGAATTCCCAACTAAATAACTACTTTGGGAGAAGTATAAAAAGGCTTCTATGGGAAGGCCAAAGGGAGGAGAGAAGAGAGAGAAAGATTACTATGCTGAGATTTCCCTAACCAGGTCTGAAGATCCTAGTGCCTCCTACACTTCCCCCATTCCATAGGAAACCCTTGTTTCCTTGTGTGTGTTGATGTTTTCATACTACTTGAGATATCATGGAGTAAGTCATGGAAGGATTTTGTTAAAGGCTTCAGACTAAATGAATCTGGGAGACGGTTTTACTTGGAGCCTGCGAAAGGATGAATCAGGTGAAATTATTCCTTTCTTTACTTTATTTGTCTATAATAAAAGAAACACATGTCTTTGTTCCTAATTTAGATCTTCTCCATGTTTATGATATTCATGTTATCATTCATATGTGAACGGTTGTTTAATTGCATAAGTAACTACCTTTCCTTATAATATGAAGATGGTTTCTTTATGACATTTAGTCCATATACTACTTTATTTTCTTGAATTGATTGTTTTGCAGGTCAAAGGAGCAAAAGGAACTCCAAGAAGGGTTTGGACCCTGGAAGGCTCTTCTCAAACGTAGGACCTCAGGTACACCCCCTATTGTAGAGTTTGCTTATAGTAGCATTATGGCTGTATGGAATGTGTGTTTCTTTGTATAGATAACCTCCAGTCTGCTAGGGTATCCACCCAAGACCCTAGGGGAGTTTATCCCACAACAGAATTGGCGACTCTGCTGGGGACAACACTATTTTTGTTCCTAGTTTGGGTGTATTCAAGCCAATCAAGGATCAACTATCTGTTTACCTTCTATTGCTGTGTAGTTAGTGCCTGAATTGTGAGCTTTGATCAGTTTTTTCCAGACTATTTTTTGTTTTTCTTAAAAGCTTTTATATACGTGTTTTTCTCTGTTTATAGAGGCGTATATACGCATCTTGCCTTAAGTGAAACTACGTATACGCATGTTTCCTCAAGCATTGTCGCGTATACACACATCTGTGTGCAAACACAGTCGCGTATATCTTTAATTATCAAGATTTTTAAAATCTTTTTATTTCTAGAAGTTTGTATGTTGGTCTGATTCAGTTTGGAACAGTTACCATTCTATCATAGTCTTTAGTTTTATAGCAAGCGTCTTGTTTCAAATTCTCTCTGATTGTGAAAAGGTTGGTCTTATTTGCTTTTCTTGCAAATGTCATTTGTTTTTTCTTAAGCGCACAAGGTTTCTCGCAAGGAATCTTGGCTGCTCTGTGTATTCAAGGTAGAAAGATTGATTTCGATCTTTGTGTTGAGTTTTGTTTTAATGAATTTTTGGTTTGCATGTTCAAACTATTTTTATGACCATCTGCTTTTCTTGCTTTCCGAAAGTTGTTGTTTCACACTTTCTCTAAAGTGGTCTTTTCAATCTTTTGGTTTTCATTGCCAAGCTCGTCTCACTGCTTTTTGATTGGTAAGAGCATTTCGAAGCACCCTTTTTTGTTGAGTTCTTACTTGTTTTGTGTTGCAAACTCGCAAAGTGATTCATTGCCTTTTCTTCGATCATAAATTTTCAGTCTTGTTAGAGCATTTTTGAAAAGTCATTTCTTTTTGTTTTTCTTTTTAAGGAAACTTCTTGAAACTTTTTTTTGCTTTCTCGAACTTTGTTTTGATTGAGTTTTCCTTTAATTTGAGTGAAAGTGCCTATTTGTTTGTCTTCATCTTGCTTTTAGTGCTTAGACAAAATAAGAAACAAAAACTTATATTCCATCTAAACATTTAAGTGGCAAATCTAAAATTGATAAACAAGCAACTTTCATCTTTTGAATTAAGAGTAGTTTTGAATTTTGCATCAGCATGTACTTGTTGCATTAGGATTAGTTTGTGCATCTTTCTAGGCATCTATAGTTTTGTTAGCTTTTGTGAGTGTGAAGATTGAAGAAAAGAAAAAGAAAAGTTGTAGCTTTATTTGAAGTTCCTCTGAACCCTATAGAAATTTCCTTTCATCGAAAAAACGAAAACAAGTGAATTTGCATGTAGTTTGGTTTTTATTAATTTCTTTTGCGTCAAAACACCACTAGTTTCACTTCCGCTTATCCCTTGACTTAAATAACAACCCATTAAAATCAAGCGCTAATTTAAAATATACTAGAAATTTTTATATTTGTCGAGTTAGACACATCAACAAGTTTTAGGATATTTTAGGGCCTTGGATTAGGAGAGTGGAGAGTTAACTCTCCAAGGCCATTTTAAACTGTCAAACATAGGAGTCTGAATAGTGAGTGAAAATCCAATAGCGTTAGGAAGACCAGGAAAGCTCTAGTTCTGGGAGTTAAGCATGAGGGTCTGTAAAGACAGGGAAGAGAGATACCCCCTCTCCTACTTGTCCGAACTTACCTCACGACTATTTCGCTTGGCTTCTGATACGAGTTGGTAACCTTAGTTGCTACTCCTAGGGATCTACACAGGTGCCTGCAGAGGGGAATCCCATGGCACCTGAGGTCAACGTTGTATCACTCTCAACGGTACTACTGGAGGGCACCCTTGCGAAGCTCGGGGGCTTGCACCGGCGCAAGCTGGTTTTAGGAGGTCAGCGTAACTTCCTATGTTACCTTCGCTGATAGGACTGGGTCGTCATTATCCCAGACTCCCTTCAGAAGACCCCTTACTTCACTTTCTTGTACTTTGGTGTCTGGTCCTAATCACCCGTAGCGGAAATACTTGGAAGTTGTTTAACTGGATGATATCTTTAGGGACTTTATAGTGTGTGCTCTATGCTCCTAGTTGGCCTAGATTTCAATTTTTTGAGTCTTTAGTTAGATCTTAACAAAAAATTCAAAGTGGTTGACCGATTGCCTAGACGGTCTCAAAGAGTTCATGGTCTTTCACCACCAAGTTTAGAGCCTTCACCTAGAAGGCGCAGAGGTAATACTGCCAGTGGGTTTTGTCCCGCGGAAACTGATGCATCGGGGATTGATCCTCCCCTCGGGGGCATTAGTGTTCAAGATAGACCTGGTACTTCCACAGAACAAGAGAGAAATACTCCAGTACTTTCTCGAGTTCTCTTTCGGGCGAAAGATAACGTAAAGGTAGAAGAACTCTCAGAGTCATTAGCGGCTCTGAATTCTCCCCTACCTTCTAGTCATCCAGAAGTATTACAAGTGCTTCTACTACAAGTGCTACGACTATGTGGAATCCAATATTTGTACAAGGGGGAGGAACTATTTCCATCCCCTCTACTTCTTTATTCGGGTCTTTTGCTAGCACATCTTTAGTTGGGTCTAACTCCATTCCTTCTACAAGTGGAAACTCCCAAACCAATGCTTTTAGTTCTAGATTTTTCCCATTTGGCACACATTCACAAGGTATTCCGTCAGTTCCGTTTAGTGCCGCCACATCCATGATGGGTGGATCGGCTTCATTCTAGGGATTTCCTTTTGGAAGTGGTCATATACCACATTCCAACCTAACAATTGGATCTATGCCTTTCTCTTCTTTAGGACAAAGTAGCAATCCTTTTCAAGGTTGGACTAACCCTGCAGTTAGTAGTATGGGAAATGGGAATTCATTTCTCGGCCAACAAGGGAATAGGCCATACTCCACGGTTAGTTCATTTCGGAGTATTCCTCCTCTAGCCTCTCTTTGGGATCCTTATCAGGGGTTGTCAACTACTTATAATCCTTTAGGAGGAAGCTTCGCCGATTATGGAGGTTTTGCGGCCAGAGTTGGTCAAACTCCGAGTTATGCTAGATCACAAGGCATGCCTTTTGGTTTAGCTAGTTCTGTAGGTTACTTTGGACAGCCTAGTGCCTTCCAAAATCCAGGCCAATCTTTTCAGAACTTTGGGAGTTCCGCCCTGTCTGGGTGGAACCCCCAAGGTCCTCCTAGGCTTCCGTTTCTGGCAACTTTGAACTTGCCGAACCTCACAAAGTTAACAAACAATCCAATCAAATATAATCTGGCCTAGCCTCTGGTCCCAAACAAACTCCCTTCATAAATTCCAAAATTCGAAGGGAAGAGCAGTGAGGACCCAGGCGACCATGTGACCACATTCCATTTGTGGTGCTCGTCGAACTTTGTTATTGATGATTCAGTTAGGTTGAGACTTTTTCAGCACACCTTGACTAGTAATGCAGCCAAATGGTATATAGAGTTTCCAAGGGGCAGCTTTACATCTTTTTCTGACTTAGCTAATATTTTCTTAAATCATTTCCAGTTGCCTGTCTGTTATGATGCCGGAACTGAACTTCTAGCTAATTTTCATCAGGACATGACAAGTCACATTTCTAATCATATTCAGGAATGGAGATGGAGAAAGAGGCTCATTAAAGCCGAAATACCTCCAGACTACTGTCTCCAATGGTTTTTGAAATCTTTACAACCCAAGATCTCTAAGGATGTCTCGATGTCTGGAGTTTACTCCGAGGAGCAAGCTATTTTTAGGGCCCAACAATTAGAATTGATCTACTCCCATTCTGGGATTCTACAAAAATACTTGCCAGATGCTCCTGGGTCGAAGGTTGACATAGCCAAGTTGAAGCTAGGTCCCCATGGGGATGGTATCGTTGGATCGGTAGACACAAATGTGGGGAACTTGTTGAGCCAATTGCAGCAGTTGTCATTGCAAACCGCTTCAAACAACCAATTCACATCGTCTACTAATTCGTCTTCCCAACCCTCTTTGATTAATGCCATCCAATCTGATAACCCCAAAGGAAATCAAAACTCCAATGGGAAAAATAAAGGACGAGGTAAGAAAAAGAATCAGGATGGGAAGGCTGACACAAATAAATCCGGCAATAATGCTAGTGGGGGTAGAAATGAGTCTAGAAAGAAAGTCAAGTTTCCATGCAAGTTGTGTAGTGGAGACCATTTAACTCATCTCTTCCCAAATATTCAGGACGCTCAGCACCTGTTAGGGCAGCAAGGGGCTCCTAGTTCTCAAGCTGTGTTAACCAACCCTTTTCCCCAAGGGCAGCAATTGCTTGCTGGCACGAGTTCAAATCCTGGTACCTCCTCAAGGGGTAGCCAGGAAGGGGAGAAATCATCGAACATTTTCATGATGGGTTCGAATGTCCATGTGGCTACTCAGTCACGTGATTATGGTGAAGCCAAAACTTCCAAGGACAAAACTGCTCCCGGAAATACTGACCTTCATATTGAGCGACCCCTTGTTGAGACTATATCATGGATACCGAAAGGTTCCGCTAAATGCGTGACTATTAATCCTAATGCTAGGGCCGCCCAGAATTATTCCATTATGGAGGATCTAGCCCAGAGTCCATGTGCCATGTCTGCTTTAGAGGTTCTCCAGTCGTTTCTAGCTTAACGAAGTGCTTTGATCTCGGCAATTGGGGTAGTTGATCCAACCAACTCTTTAGTGCTCACTTTTGACATGTTAAATGTCAAAAAGCGACTCCCTCTTCACATTGCTTTTCAGATAAAGTCTACATACCGAAAGATTAACATTTTTCGTACTGTTATTGATGAAGGAGCTTCCATGTGTGTCATGTCGATGTCATGCTGGAAGGCCATTGGATCTCCTTCGGCTGTTCCTTCACCTACCCTCCTGACTACGTTTGATGGGCATTCTCACAAGCTGCATGGGATTATCCCGGCCTTTCCTATATGTGTTGGAGGAAAGGTCATCAATATTGAAGTAGAGGTCATAGATGCTAACCTAGACTATAATCTCCTCTTCGGAAGGAACTGGGTATACGAGATGGATGCCATCGTTTCGAATCTATTTCGTGTCATCTGCTTTCCTCATGAAGGGAAAACCATTAAGGTTGATCAGTTGGATTATTGTCCAGTTGATCCTTAAGAAACTTCTGACTCTACTGTCCCCTTAGTGGATAACCCTTGCCCACCTATTGAGAATCTAGGATTTGGGATGTATTCCTCATTGATGGGTACTTTTGAGTTTCCCTCTCCTATCGCTTGAATCAATGTCGTTTCATCATCCAAGGAGACTCCTCGAGAGGGGTTCTTCTGAACTCATTATTTTTCAGACTGTTGGACCTTGCCTTCACCTATGACCACATTAGCTGAAGGACAAGTAAATGGAATGGCATCCCCTATGTCTACGGCTGAGCTTAGATATTAGTCTATCGTTAACACTGGAGATGACCACTCCGCTCCTTTTTCTGAAGAGGAGTCTGAGTGTTATGTGGCCCCGGCTTGGGCCTTTGATTCCACCTTTGCCTTGGACCGCTTAGATACAGTTTTACCTTCTGAAGAAGCAATCCTCGAAGTGATGATGGGTGTAGATCGACCTTGGGAAGACTGACACCATCGTTCATATTTGCTTCCTCCATTGCAGGAAGTAGAATCTAGATTCTCCGAGCTATTTACTAGTGATGTTTGTAAGATATCAAATCCTTTGGCTCCAGCACACTTTTGTGCCGAAGGTAATATGTTGGTGATTTCAGAAACAATATCTATAAACATCTCTAGGGACACTAACGTGATCGAGAATATCTTCATTGGAATTGAATGTTCCCTTGAAGAAGTGCAAATTTACACCGACCTTTTCAAGGAATTTCGAGATGTATTTGCTTGGTCTTATGAGGAAATGCCTGGCATTGATCCTTCTATAGTTCAGCATGAGATCAAGACGTATGAAAGCGCCAAGCCAGTTCATCAAAGGCTTCGACTGATTAATCCTTCAAAAGTAGCAGCCATGAAAGCCGAAGTGGTGAAGCTACTTAAGGCGGGTTTTATATACCCTGTTCCTCTTATCGATTGGGTTTCTAATCTAGTCCTTGTAGCTAAAAAGCAAGGAAAAATCCCAATATGCGTCGACTTTAGGGACTTAAACAAGGCTTTTCCAAAATATAATTACCCCATGCCATTCATTGATTGGATTATTGATGAGTGTGCGGGTAATGAGATTTCTTCCTTCATGGACGGTTTTTCTGGTTATAATCAAATTTCCATCCGTCCTGAAGATCAACATAAGACATTTTTTATATGTCCCTGGGGTACCTTTGCATATAGAAAGATGCCATTTGGTCTCAAAAATGCTAGAGCTACTTTCCAGCGGGCCATGTCATATGCTTTCCACGACATCAAACATATCATCGAAGCGTACTTGGATGATATCACTGCTCATTCTCAAAAGAGAATTGATCATCCCAGTCACCTTCAAATGGTTTTTGAGAGATGTCGTTTTTATAAAATCCGGTTGTATCCCAACAAGTGCGTTTTCGCGATTACGTCCAGTCGGTTGTTAGGGTTCATCGTGTCAAATGAAGGGATTAGGGTTGATCCCTTCAAGGTGGAGGCGATAGTCCAATTGCCCGCCCTGTCCTCCATTCGACAACTTCAAAGTCTTCAAGGGAAGGCTAATTTCTTAAGACAGTTTATAGCGAACTATGCCAAGATCACTAAAGGGTTTATGCATTTGCTCCACAAAGGGGTTCCATTCGTGTGGGACAACTTTGCACAACGGTCGTTTGATGCTTTGAAGAATGCATTAGTCTCTACCCCGCTTTTGAGTCCACCGGATTATGGTAGGGACTTCCTTTTATATCTCGCTGCAGCAGAATCAACCATTTGTATGGTTCTCATTCAGGAAGACGATGCTCTCACAGAGCATGCAATTTATTATTTGAGCTAAGGCTTGATAGGTCCTAAACTTCGCTACTCTCCGGTTTAGAAGCTGGCCTTGGCAGCTATCCACGGTGTTCAGCGACTTCACCATTATATTTTGCTACGCAAAACTTTTGTCTTGGCAGCAGTCAATCCATTTCAGTTTGTCCTCAGTAGGTGAGTTATTGGGGGAAAATATAATCGATGGGTTGTCATTCTATAAGAATTTGATCGTGAGTTCTTTCCCGCCAAGTCTAAGAAATCTATGGTTTTTGCCGAGCTAATTTCCGAGCTGCCTTGTGGAGAGGATACTGTTTATGAGGAAAGTTTTCCCGACAAACATTTATTCCTCATCTCTTCACTCGACCCTTGGTATGGAAATATCATTGTTTATCTCCAGACTTTGAAGTTTCCCTCTACTTTCTCTAAGGATGAACGCCGCAAATTACGTCACCTTGCTAAAAATTATGTTATCATTGGTGATACATTATATCGTCAGGGGGTTGATTCAATCCTTAGGTGCTGTTTAACCTTAGAGGAGGCAGAGTCAGTGCTAAACGACTATCACAGTGGAGCTTGTGGTGGTCATTTATTAGGGCTTGCTACAGCTCAGCGTATCTTGCGTGTCAACTATTTTTGGCCTTCACTCTTCAAAGATTGTGTTGAAGCGGTCAAACATTATCACCCGTGCCAAGTTTATACTCAGAAGATGTGTGCACATCCAGCTCCTTTTTTCCCGTTGTCACTGTTGGTCACTTTACGAAGTGGGGTATTAATTTTACAACTTGTAATCCGCCTTCAGCAGTGAATCACAAGTATATTATCGTGGTCGTAGACTACTTCACCAAGTGGGCTAAGGCCATGCCCACTTATAAAAACGATAGTGAGATAGCGGCATTGTTCCTTTTTAATCAGATTACCTCAAGGTTTGGTATCCCAAGAGAGATTGTCACTGACCATGGCAGTCATTTCCATAATCAACTAATGTCTGAATTGGCTCTCAAATTAGGTTTCAGGCAGGAAAATTCGTCTCCTTATTATCCTCAGGCCAATGGACAGGTCGAGGCAGTAAAAAAAACTCTTAATACAATCCTGCAAAGGACAATTGATAAAAATTGATTCAATTGGCATCTTATGTTGTATCCGGCTCTATGGGCATATCGAACCTTCGTCAAGATTGCTATAGGTTTTACACCTTTTCAGTTAGTTTATAGGCTAGAATCTATCTTTCCTATCGAATGTAAAATTCCATCTCTTAAGTTAGCTATTGAGCTCCTCCCAGAGACTTCTAGTCTCAAAGAGTGCCTCCTTCACTTGGAACATCTCGATGGGCACCGTCGAGATGCAACCACAGTAAATGAGGATCATAAGAAAAGGGTTAAAACCTAGTATGATAAAGCTATCCGTCCTCATGTCTTTTTTGAAGGTGACCTCGTCTTGGTCTACGACCAAGATAAGGATACCGTGGGGGCAGGAAAATTCAAGCCTTTGTGGTACAGTCCCTTCATAATTAAACGATTTTTAACAAAAGGGTCGTATGAGTTAATCGATTTCGAAGGAAACAAATTGGCGGAACCCCAAAACAGGCTCTACCTTAAGAAGTACTTTGCTTAAGTAGCAGCTAGGTAATGGCTTGTACACATTTTATCGAGAGTTTTTGATATCAACACTTTTTGGTCTGCTTTGGCAGGTGTTGATGGATGACTTGGTCTATTTTGGATTTACCGAAGGTGCTAGTCGGCACACTCGGAATCTCACTTCCGCAACTTGGGTACTGTATTATCTATCTGGTCAATTGATGGTATCAAGGGGAGTATGCATCGATCCCGCTCCAAACAATATGGCTGAGTATACTGCCATCATTAATTTGCTATTTGAGGCAATTTCTCACGAAATCGACTCATTGGTAGTTTATCTTGATTCACAATTGATAGTGTCACAATTAAATAACATTTATCGGGTAAGGGATCCATGTTTATGTCACCAATATTTAAGGGTGAGGTTGTTGCAAAGATCATTTACTTATATTAATTATTTGCATATTCCAAGATCTCAAAATTGGTTAGCTGATTCTATCACTAATCAAGCATTAGACTAGCACATCAATCATTCATCATAATAAATTAAGCATCAAAAAGTCAAACTATATATATATATATATCATAAAGCATCTCGAGTGTACATAAGTCTGTCCAAAAATATAAAATATTGGGACTCAAATTCCCATAATCATGTCCACTACATCTAATTCCCCGTCTCAAGGTGAGCAGCTAAGTAGGCAACTACTACATTGGCCACATGCCTAAAAGTGCTGACCCAGTCACGTGGCATGCCAACCACATGACGTTGCATCTCTATAGGAAGGTCTTCTACCGCCGCCATCGGTACTCGGTGAGTTAGTCTCACCAGGTGCCACTGAACTGTGTGTAGAACCTGCTCTGTGTCTACAGCTACCTCTTCGGCCCCTTGGCCCTGACGTTTGTGCCGTGGGGACTCATCTGGTCGTACGGGACCAATATCTGGAACATGATCATCATATTAGTCATTTGAATCCTATCAAAAACATTTTCAAAGTTCATTATTATATTTGAAAAATAAAAAAAAAATCATAACATCAAAAATCGCTTACCAATGTCGCCCCATGCTGTGATCGGTGGTAATGCTAGATCAGGATCTCCTCGGAAATCCAACCCGACATAGGGGTAGTCATCAATGGCGATGATATGCTGATCCCACCAGGAAAAGAGTTCATCGTCAAAAGCATTCTGTGGGACCTCCCCACCTCCCAGACGTTTCATCAGGTCAGCCCACCTGCCCATTCGAGGATGTCGTGGGGTGCTGATTGAAACTGGCACTCTGGGACGAAGCGCAAGGACTCTCTCGAAAAAGAAAGAACACAAAATAGTCCCATAACTGAATTTTTTGGTCTATCCTCTCTTGATAGAAGTGAGTTGGCTTTTCATGCTAGACAGAAGAGGAGTACACCAATCGAACACAGTGGTGAGACAGTCAATTGCCACGCTCATGGTTAGCCATGAAGCTTGGTGCAGAAAAGCTGATCCGTTCACTCGAGCTATGGTGAACATGATTATCCTTAGTGATAGACTCGCCACATGTGTGATGGAAATTTGACTTCCGAATTTCTTTGGATGTACTAGGCAATATATCTGTACGTAGTCCTCGATCGCGAGACTGCTCTGTGTTCTCCCCCGGGAATGTACTACCTCTCCCCTTTGGGAAAGGCCCATGATGAAATAGATATCTTCCACTTCTATCCTAAGTGGCATCTGGTCAATCATAAAAGCATCCTCCTCGATGTTCCAATAATCAAGAAGCATCTTGAGCAGACGTGTGTTTGCTTTCAAATTTGGCAATTTGAAGAACTTCAGCAAACCACATCCCCGTAATGCATCCAAAGCCTCAGGACTGTTCATGACCTCATCATCTACTGCGGTATGCTCTCTTTCTCACCAAGTGACTGGCATCCTGAAAGAAAAGTCAATTTGAGCTGTTAGTTTTTATGTTTGAAATGTCCGCGGTGTATACGTGGTTCCCTTTACACACAGTTGCGTGTAGGGCCCGTGTGTACGCAGGTTTCATATTACCAACCTGCGTATACGCCGCGGAGAATTTTTTGGCAAAAAACTCAACAGTAGAACATTAATTAAAACTTCTAAAACTAGTCACAATCAATTACAAGATAAGAATAAGAGTTACCTAGAGACTTTGGAAGAATCTGAACGTTTGAATTTGGCGTATGGGAAGTTGGCTCCTTTTTCTCAACTTCTCTGCTCTCAAACTCAAATGGTGAAAATGGTGAGTCCAAAAACCCTTTTATAAGCTTTGAAAATATCAAATTTTTTCAAAACTTGATTTTTTTCAGTCTCATATAACTTTTAACTTGGGAGCTTGGAATGTCGAGAATGGTTTGACTTTCAGGACATTTTGGACGTTTTCGACAATTTCAAGACGGTTCCATGACTTCTGACCCGTCATGGCAGGTATCGTTTTCTCACTGGCATATAGGTTAGGGAAGCCATTTTTTCCGTTGCATTATGCATACTAGCCTCCATCTGTTGATACACTTGCCATAGGGTCGATCCCATCATGTTATGGTTCGCAAACCACCTTCACTCGCCGATTCTTTAAATCATGACATGATGGTAGAGCCATCCTTTACATGGGCATCCTAGTTAGCACCTCACTGACATTTGTTGCCCATGCTGCTCCGATTTGAGTAGGCTCGAGAGTCCTCTGTAGTCCCGCCATGAATTATACAATGAAGACTCATTCCTCTTTGCTTCTTCGTCTCGTGCTGGCCTTATACCCTAGAGGCTCCTTTGTGTTGAGTTGTACTACTGCATTGCATCTTGACTATTTGCACCTTTTGGCCTTAATCCGGTTTCACTTGGACTCGTGTTTCAACCAACTTTTGACCATGACGACTGCAAAATCAAACTTGCATACCTTTGACTTTTGCAGCTTGACACACCTTGACCCATGGAAGGAACACACCTTTGAGTGTCTCTGGCCAGTTTTCGCCTCCTTGCATCGAGCATAGGAATGTTCCAATCCCAGGAACTAGATCATCTGCTTTGTTGACACTCGTTCTTTCAACTGTACTATAGCATTCTTTTCTTCTTTTTCCAGCTTGAAAGAAAAAGAGAAAAAAAATTATATATTTCAAAAAGAGCGGAAACGGGACAGTATTTCCATTTATTGTTGGCAGCTAGAGTCAGTCGTGTCGCCCTTGAACAAAGCACTAAAGGCAAAGTCTCCTCTGTTTGGGTGGGATTTAGTTTGACTTAGGTATTCCTTAACCTTGTTATTGAGTTAGTTCTCCCTCAATTGGTTATCTCTTCCAATCATATGTAGTGTTCGTTTGTGCCTCCTACGCAACGAGCTTATACAGAGTCATCATATGCTGCCACATAGTCACATTGAGTCGTGCTTTTATTCAAGGGAAGTTAGCCTGAGTCGACCTCTCTGCGGTGTCTCTTGACTTATTTTTTAGTCAACCATCCCTAGTTGTCAGTCCTATGTCTGTCATCACATCAGTTATATTGGTCATTTAATCATGCCGGTTTGAGAAGGTCTCCATTGACTTCTTGCTGGCGGGTCTTGTCCTTATCAACGACGACATATTGCTCTGAGGACAGGCCTAGAGCTGCACCCTGGCCCTATTTTCATTATTGATAGGTCATCTTGTGCTCAGCATCGATCAGTATCATGGGTCTTTGATTGAGTGGTTTCCCTTGTGTTCGACATCAGCTTACATTATCACACATTGGCATTCGTGCAGTACCTTGGTTTCCATTTGACCCTATTGGTGGATACCTCGCCTCTGCGTCAACTTTCATTATTGGTTGGTTCAGAGAGTTTCTGTCGTGCGCTAGCCACATCTTGTGTATGCTGGAAACGTACCTCGGTTGGGTTACTACATCTTTCTCCTCTAATTCCTTCCACATTATTGGCCTACGGGTTACACTCGTGCTAGATTGATGGAGGATGCCTTAATGCCTTCCTTCTAGAGGATCTTTCCCTATCGACTTCAACTCATTGCTTTGGGGCAAAGAGCTAGAGTCCATTTGGCAGTACCTTGGGGTTTGCAGTCATTAGTGGTAGATCCTTCACTATCGATAGTGGGAAACCATCATTGTCTCCTAATCGATAGATTCTTATAAGTGTTCGACTCCCGCTCATCTATTCACACTTGTTGGATTGAACTGGCTACCTTGATGCTCAATATCATTATCGGTGAGTAGTCTCGTGTTTGTTAACGTATACATAAATGATCAGTAATCAAACGATTTCTCACATGGTCGACTTTAGATCATTTATTCCATTGTTGTAGAAATGTACCATGGTGGTCAGTGAAGACCTCAGGTTGTATCAGCATTCATTGGTTCACTTGACAGTTGCTCTTGTTGCTGCTAGTTGATACCACTTCACCTTATATGTTGCAGTCATTCATGGCGACATTTTATATGCTGGCACCTGAGTTCGCTGTGTAGTATCATCTTATTCCATCATGTTCATTTGGTACTTTTTGGGATTAGTCTTTGATATCAGTGATCCGCTTCATCCTTCAGCATCATTGACATTCTTATATGTGACATTCAGACATGTACTTGTTCGATGTTGATCAGATGATCCATTATGTATTTTTCAGTCATTTATACTTGTATACTTGGTGGATCCACTTGTACTTGATATGCGGACGTACTATAATTTCTCTGAGCATGGGTATGACCGCTTCAGACATTGTTTATTTCTGATCTCCTTTTGTGGTTTGGCAGGCTGAATTCTGGTGTAGTCCTTCTCAGTTTTCAACATATTTCATTTCCATGAACTTCCTTAATACATTTCAGCCGTCATGTACCCCTTTTGACCTCATATATTAGGGGGCATCTGTTATAGCTCCAAATCTCACTCTTGTGGTTTGTGATGCTGCACTCATGGCCTAGGGCAACCCCTCCTTCCAGACCTGGTCCCAAATTTAAAAAACAGTGTTTTATTCTCTATACGCGACATTTCCCTGAGCTAAATGTGTGTATACGCGGGTCTGTGTATACCCAACCCACGTATATGTTTAAAAACACTTAAAAAAAATAAATCTCCTTAATTTTGTGCGGAGATCACGAGTTTTACCTATTGATTACCTGTTAGTGCCCATGGCCCAACTGTTCCCAACGAATTCCCAACTAAAAAACTACTTTGTGAGAAGTATAAAAAGGCTTCTAGGGGAAGGCCAAAGGGAGGAGAGAAGAGAGAGAAAGATTACTATGCTGAAATTTCCCTGACCAGGTCTGAAGATCCTAGTGTCTCCTGCACTTCCCCCATTCCACAGGAAACCCTTGTTTCCTTGTGTGTGTTGATGTTTTCATACTACTTGAGATATCATGGAGTAAGTCATCGAAGGAGTTTGTTAAAGGCTTGAGACTGGACGAATCCGGGAGACGGTTCCACTTGGAGCCTGCGAAAGGATGAATAAGGTGAAATTATTCCTTTCTGTACTTTATTTGTCTATAATAAAAGAAACACGTGTCTTTGTTCCTGATTTAGATCTTCTCCATGTTTATGATATTCATGTTATGATTCATATGTGAACGGTTGTTTAATTGCATAACTAACTACCTTTCCTTATAATATGAAGATGGTTTCTTTATGACGTTTAGTCCATATAATGTTGTACTTTCTTGAATTAATTGTTTTTCAGGTCAAAGGAGTAAAAGGAACTCCAAGAAGGGTTTGGACCCTGGAAGGCTCTTCTCAAATGTAGGACCTCAGGTATGCCCCCTATCATAGAGTTTGCTTATAGTAGCATTATGGTTGTATGGAATGTGTGTTTCTTTGTATAGATAAACTCCAGTCTGCTAAGGCATCCACCTGAGACCCTAGGGGAGTTTATCCCACAACATATTAACTGATCCATTTCCAAACCCGGGAACTAATCTGGTTGCTAGTGAAAATGCTTCCCCATCCCAAGTGCTTATGTTTTCCATTTCAAAACAACAAAAAGATGCTTTGATGTCGACTAGGAATAAAGATTATGGGAATCCACAGCTGTCGAACAACAAGGCTACTGATCAACCCAGTAGTTCGACAACAACTTCAATCGAAGTTGTGCCACCTGTCATTCCTGAGCTAATGATAAAGCCACCAAAGGGAGTAATACACAAATTGACATTTAATCCTCATGCTATAGCAGCACATAATTATGATATAGTAGAGGACCTGGCCCGCCGTCCACTATGTTGACACTTGAGGTACTGCAAAATTGCCCCTCCCAGAAGCAGACTCTATTATCAGCAATAGGTGGGATTGACCCAGCAGATTCCAATCTTGTGGCCTTTAATCATAAAGGATATGAACCTCAGTTACCAGCTCAACTCGCTTTCCTCATCCAAGTGAACTCCCTCAACAAAACTGTTCATCAAACAATTATTGATGAGGGGGCATCTAAATGTATTATGTCAATGAGTTGCTGGAAAAATTTAGGCTCACCACCCTTGTCACGATTGTCAATGATGTTAAAAGCATTCGATGGATGAACATACATTCCATACGGGATTTTAAGTAACTTGCAAGTCAAACTGGGGGGAAAGACAATAGAAATATATGTTCAAGTTATCGACGGAAACCTCGATTACAACATCCTACTGGGAAGGCCTTGGATATATGCTATGGCTGTTGTTGTGTTAACATACTTCAGAAAGATTGCATTTCCTTTTCAAGGAGGGATTACAATCGTCGACCAACAAACCTTTCTCCCCAACAGTTCACAAGTTACGAGAAGCATTCCGATGATCCAAGGAAGCTCTAAGTTGCTTTAAAATATCGGAGTAGGCCTACTAAAAGACCCGACATTGATGGGTACTTTTGACTTACCGCCTCCAAACAATTTGGTGGAAGTGGCCACCGTGGGATCTTGCAATATGATATCTTCTATGTCTAAAAGATTTGGAATATTCCTGAACATTTTGTCATCATGGATCATCACCATTTTAGAAATATTGTAGCAATCAATTTTCTTCACCTGGGGGACAAGCCCAAATCAACACTCATCGAGTGTTTGGATAGATAAGTCTAAGGAATATGGTACCTCTTCAGATCCTTGGTTGCATGCACATTCTACAGAAAAAGGAATCATTCAGTCAATGATGATAGGAGAGGCACCATGGGAAGATTACCACCATCATTCCCATCTTTCGGATTACCACGAAGATTATTCCAGCAACCTTAATCATCCTTCAGTTTTTGATTTTCTATCAAATACTGTAAATACGGTGGATTATGAAGATAGTTATTTTACTATTTCAGCCTCATTAAAAAATGAAACAACTCCCTTTCTAAATCTAAGTCAAGTCTTTCAAAGATCTCGAAGGTAAACCTTCATTCCAACCACTGTGTTGAATGCAATGAAGCTTCGGGGGCATGCACCTCGATTTGCGTTATTATGCTGGGGGCATGCAAACTTATAACAAGAATAGTTTTTCATTTCAATATTGTGTAAACATGAAAATGAATCTGAGCATATGTTGTTGCATGGTTCAAGCTCATTAAAAAATAAACCAGGCCATGAGTAGTGTTACCACAACATTCAAGCTCATTGAAAAATAAACCCGCCACGAGCAGTTTTTATGAGAAGTTAAAGCTCATTAAAAATTAAACCTAAGAAATGAGCAAATGTTCCCCTAGAGTTTAAGCTCATTAAAAAATGAACCAATATCTAGTAAATAACCATTTCGAATGCATTATCATCAGATTTTTAGCCCTGGTCGTGTTCTTACCATCACCTCCACTCTGTTTTAGCCGATCATACGCCTCCATTTGATTGTTTACCCTTTTGAGGAACAACTATGATGAGTGATTCTATTAGCCATCCTTGTGACACTGCCATGATTGGAAAATTCCAAACCTTACCTGGAATTAGTAGCTACCCGAAAATATCACTCGTTCCTAAAAAACGAGTCTCCTTTAAAATCTTTTCATCTGACTCGTAAAATATGAAAAGATTGCCGACAAGTTGGCCTCTATAGCTCATTAAAGCTATTAGAAGTGCTATCACTCCTCTATATTTTAATATTTTTGGACCTGAGGGATTATTACACAAAAAGATTGAGTGCTTGTCTTGTTCGGCTCATTAAAACTATTGAAAATTCATCCCTTTCGTATTATTTTATACTTTTACGAACTTAAGGGATTATATGATGAAAAAGGATTACTGGAGTTTCCTTTCCATCCATTTTCAGACTCTCTAAAATTGAAAAAGGACCAAGTTGTCTTTGTCGTTAAACTCATTAAAACCAATAGCAACAAACTTGTCCATAGAGACAAGAATGAGTTTCACTGTCACTAGGCTCATTAAAACATAGCGACAGGTTTGCCCAAAGGGAAAATTATAGAAAAAGCATATGTTATCCTCCTCAAGCTTGATAAAAATAAAGAGGCACTGGTCAACAATGACTGGGGAAAATTGGGAAGAAAACTTGAAGAAACTTTATTGGTAGCGAGTTTCCCTTGAACATGACACTTTCACTCCATCACTAGGATTGAGTCGGGTTGGGTTATTCCATTCACCGGTCATACTACCATTGGTCCATCATACCATCCATATTTGTGGTTAATGCTACCAATTCATTTCAGTATCGCTGATATGTTCAAGAGAATTCGATCAGAGAATTCACCAACCCAGCTTGTGTCTCACCCGTTGCAATACCTTCACGCTCCATTCTTTCATGACCGCCACCCTGAACCATGTATCATCATATCGTTTTCACCTCCACAAAATCATTTGCTCCATTCCGTGTTGTAGATGTGGGATTCATTAAGGCCCTCCTACAATCGGCCACTTCTTGTCGACGACAGCTCATTATCCAAGAAGTCGACCTAGGAACAACCCTTTCAATACCTTGAAGCTTGCATGCCTCAATGGCAAGTTTCTCACTTCCGGCGACAGGTTTACATCAATGGCCTTCGACCAAAATATTTTGCGGTGTTCGATGCCAAGTCCCATTTTCGCACCACGTGAATTGTACTGTAGTACCTTGAGGGTCATCATCATTATCGGTGATTCCTCTTGCGCCTGTTAACAACTTACATCATTGGCTGGTAATCAGGCGATGTCTTTCCATGTTTGACTCCAGAACATCTTTTCACATGGATGGACTTGTACTTCAGGTGAAGATTGAATGAGTTTGAAGACCTCAAATCTAGTTTCATCCATTCAAGTTGCGATATATTCAGGAAAATAAAGACATCAAATGTACATCATTGCTGCACAGATGATCATCCAAATCAAAGGATGATGACTCTATCAGAATCATCAGTTTGCTACACAAAAAGTTGTCTGTCCTATGTACATGAAAATGAATTTATAAAGCTGAGCATGGGAATGCTCGCCTCAGCTAGATCATGAAAATTTTATGAAGATAATGTATTTTATTGTTTCTTATTGTAGGTCACCTTCTGGTTCGAAAAACCTCGGGTGCCCATGATAAAGCATTTCACTCGACATGAAAAGATTTATGACCTCATGCTTTAGGGGGCAATTGTTATAGACATATTTGGGCACTACAACCCCAATCACATATGTCCATAAACCAAGGGCTTCTAAGTCCCTAAAAGTGTTGTTACATACCATAAAGGAGAAAGGTCAGCTAATTACGTCATCTCCCAGAAGTTCTCCATGAAAAACTACTCAGAACTGGTCGAAACTGGATCATCTCACTTGCTCCAAGGTCAGGGTGCGATGCATCACACCTACTACACATGGGAGGTGCGATGCATACTAAAAATTCCTTCTATAGGGTGCGATGAGTGAGAATAAACAAATGGCAGAGACAGTTTGCTAAGAGGATGATCAAGGAATCTTCTAGAAACTTCTCATATGACACTTGCGTCTCATAATTCGCCCAGGGATGAGTTAGAGATCAATGAAATCTCCAAGTGGAACCAAGAACTATTAGTGGAATGACACTAATCAAAAAGCTATAGCCGACTCATACCTCTGCAAATATCTATATATGGATCCCTCATCTCAGAGATCCAGAAGGTTGGAGGCTGGAATCTTGTATCTTGTAAGGAAGTGTTGTTGGTTTCTTGGTAGAATATCATAGTGCTGGGTGATCTAAGCTTTTCATAAGGTGAAGAAGGGATTTCATGCTAAGAGGATGATGTTGGGTGAGATCAATGGGTTGTAATCCTCTCTTCTAATCTTTATATCAATAAAGCTATTCAAGTTTTCCTCCACATTCTTGTATGTCTGATGTTTTCCTCTATATTGTTTATGATTATAGATCTCTACACTTTGAAGGTATTATGCTACTTTGACTTTACAGGTACTCTTTGAAGCAGAGTAATCAAAGGAAGAGCGGCAAAGATCCGTCAAAGGGGAGAAGGAACAAGCAAGGAACCAAGCGAAAGATTGAGGTTGGTATTCTGTGCTCTTCTCCTATCTACTTCTCATAAGGGAAAACAAAAGTAACTTTAATCTGTTTGTTTCTAAGATAGCTACCCGTCTTAGTGGGACTAGTAGCTCTTCATAGACACTAGATTTCCCGATAACATAGAGGTAGCATGGAGATCGCATTACCTTGACAGATGTGAAGTATATGCTAGGACTGAAGAAAAACTTGGTATCGATCACAATGCTGGAAGACAAAGGCTATGCTGTAGTCTTCAGTAAGGGAAAGGTTTTCCTTAGAGATGTCACCATGAGACATGTGAAGTAGATCGGTTCATAAGTCAAGAACCTGTATGCTCTTGAGGTTCAAGTTGCGTGCAAAGCCTTGAGGAGCAAGGAAACTGATGGAGACTTGGTGGTTGAGAGGGAGAGTACATTACCTCTCAGCATGCAATGCCAAAAGAATTCTCAGAAAATTTTGGAGGAGCCACAATTAGTGAAGCAGCTTCAAGAGGTTGTGGAGTAGCCACAATTGGAGAAGTCAAGAGGAGACTGAGTGGAGGCATCCACTCATGTAGATAACTCCAGTAGGGGGAAATTTCGAGCCAAGTGAGCAGAGGGATCACATGCATCGATACCTATAGGTTGGAGGTGGGGTGATGTGAAGTGACAGTCCCAAGAAGGTTGGAATAGGGGTGGGATCATTGAGGTACCCAACCTCTTTGATTAGACCTTTATATGGGAGCCCCGTCAAGGAGTAGTAGGACTGGATGAGTGGGTAGAGGCAAATGTGGATGGAGCAGCAGAGAGAGCTACAGTGAAGGAATCCCAAGATAGTGCAGAGCTAATAGGTTGCAACAATGCGAGAGGCACGAGAGTGTTGCACCAGTGTAGGATGGCACAGAGAGGTGTGCAACGGTGTGAGATGCATGGAGTGTTGCAGTAGCTCAGAGGTCACAGAGGGAGCACTTGTCAGTGGTAAAGGAAGCTTCAACATCATAGGATGTTTCTAGCCCAACAGGGAGGTTAGTTGGGAGATTTCTTGTTTCTAGAGTTGTTGGAGCAACAACACTAGGGAGAAGTGTTGCATATAGAACATTCCAAAGGTTTAGGATCAAGTTCGAGTTGAATGCCTTTATTGTTGAGAGGGAGTGTTAGAAATGGCAACAAGAAATGCTAAAAATAGCATTGCTATAACTAGCATTTCAGGTACCAATGTTGGACATAGCAACAAGGAATGCAAAATGGAAATGCTAAAAATAGAATTGCTATAAATAGTATTTCGGGATAGATTCCAATTTTAGTTAGTCCCTGAAATAAAATTGAAAAGTGAAATTCGAATTTGATCTTAGCAGTTGTTTGTAAAATAATTAATTAATTCATCTTGAGTTAATTAGTTGTAGGAAATCAAACATGAAGTCTATGGGAAGACATGCAATAGTTTCTCCATTGGTTGAGGAAGTTATCCCTTGATTAAAGGAGATGAGGATGAGTTGTACTTTGAGTTGTAATTAGTTAGCTTAGTTAACTGAGTTAAGCCCAGTTAGATTAGTTCAAATAGTTTGTTGAACTAATTTTGAGTTCAGTTAGTTAATGCATGCATGCATGTAACTACTGCACTTCAGATAACTAAATATTCTCTCATAAATAACTCATACATGTCAGTTTAGTCAGAGACCCAATTGAGATCAGAGGAAGGGAAAATGTACTATCAGTTGGAGTATTTTTCCTATATAGGAAACTCATCCATGCAGAAAGAATTATCTCCTTCAGGATTGTGCAGTTACTTCTCAGTTTAGTGAGCAGTGTGAGAGGTGAATTCACACAGGTGGTAGCATTGGACCCAAGGAGAAACTACGCAAGGAAATAGGAGGCTTGGAAGGCAAAGGAGAAGGTTTGTGAGAAGCCTTTGACTGTCTATGAGTAGAAGAGGGATTGTACTGAGATCTGGATAGCTTGTGAGCTAAAGCTTTGTGTAATTTGGACATATTTCCACTTGTATGATAATACAAAGACTGAGGTTTTTAGCTAAGGCTTTCCCCAGAGTATTCTTCTGTGTTAATGTGTGATTGATTTCTCATTCTCTGTTATATGTGTTCTATTTGATCTTGCTCAAAATCGATTAAGCTTCCGTAAGTTTGTTGTACAAGTAGATCTTGTATTTTTCTTTAGTATATTGCATAATTTGTTGATCTATAGTGGAAATTTCTACAATATCTGTCAAGATGCGTGCTCTCCTAGCATATTGTTGCTTCCAACTGCTGATATGGAAAATTGACCTATGCACAGTGACGAACCTAAAGTACAAATTCCACATGATTATCTCGAGAGACAATACTTCATCAAGTATTGATTTCTTCAACTCTGCTCTGGCGGATGCTGTAGCTTTCTCTTCTCTCTGCTTGGCCATTTGTAACCCCTTAGCCATGCACTCATTCTTAACTATCAAAATTCTCACACTTGAGCCGGTGGCTTTTGCAGATTGATTTGTAGCATCAACTAATGGAGCTGGATATTTTCACACATTGGAGATGATCACTCATTCTTGAAAATGCGCAAGAGATGCATGGACATCTAGAGTGGGCACTCTGCACGACTGCACAAGTCTGTGTTGTGACGCATTGAAGGATATGTTGTTCACATCTACTTCTGGGTTGTCCTCAAGGATTTCAATGTCTACTTGATCACTTGGGACTTTATCTACTCTCAGATCTGGTGAAGTCGGTGGAGTCACCTCCTGGTCTTTGGGCATGAGGTCCATATCTTGATTTTTCTCTGGCTGAACCACATTTGTGTCCATCTGTTCCAACATTTGTCTAATCTCCTGAGAAAAGTCCTGCACCTACGATTCCTCATCCTGTTTTCTATCTATTAGTTGTTTTGATGAGTCAATGACTTGTATTGGTGCAGTTTCATCTATGTGTGCACACTACGATTCCTGATATTCATGTTCCTGTTGTGGTTCCTTATCCTTTCTGTGCAACTCTTTCTCTTCCCTTAGTTGTTGCTTCAAATCCTGTAGCTTCTTCTCTACCTCCTCCAGTTTCTTCTTCTCAGTTTGTCTTTGTGAAATCCTTCTATTTCACTGCTGCTTCTTTTCCTCAATCTCTAAATCTACTCTCATTACTAGTGGATTTTCCTTGTACTTGCATATTTTCTTTGCCTCTGTGTTGTTGACAACTTTCTTGTTGCCTTTGTCATGCGCAAGTCTATTTCCCTCTGTTGTTACTACTCTCTGAGATGATGCTTCCTTGTGCATTGCTAATCATTCTATAACTACTTTGACTGGTTCATTGAGCCTCGAGGAGTTGTATCAATATCTCCATGGGTCTTCCTCATGCCAATGACATGCCTCGTGGATCCAAGGATGATAAAATCTCACACAATGGTCTTCCACTAAGCGATGCAGGTCATATGGATTGAAACTTCTGGTGTTGAAGGTGAACCTCTTGAATTTATTTGTCTTGGCCTAAGCATGCTTGGCATTCTAGATCTCATACAACCTGATCCACAAAGGAAGAGTGTGCCAAGGTGCCTTCTTCTTCCTGTGCACTCTTGTTGACAACCCTATTGAGATGTGGTATGCAACCTTTTGCATGACTAACTTGTCCATGGAAAACTTCGGTAACACATGTAGAGCCTTCTCTACATTTTACATCCATGTGAAGGTGCTAAGGGGTGAGGGATACCAATATGTTATGTGAACCAATGCCTCTGTCGCTTCTTGTGACATGCAAGGTGGATCCTGCTCAAAGATCATCCTATATGCTGGGGTGATGAAGTGGTCTGATAGTTGTAGTATAACTCCATGGAAGTTGCACTCAGAGAAAAACCTGCAATAGGTGTGCACATAGGTTTCTGAAGATGTCCATGCCCAACCCAAGCCAAGGAATTGCTGATAGCAATAGATTGCATCAAGAATGTAGGCAAACATGAAGAGCGTTGCTTGTTGACCCTTGGGAGGATGTCAATCATATGTAACTTGTCCATTTAGCTGGACAACCAACATGTTAGACCAATTGAAAGGTCTTCCTTCATTCGCCAGCTGATCCAACATAGCCACCTAACTTTGCGAGAAGCTTTTTGTACTCTCTTGGCCATATTTTGGTTGGGTGTTGTGCTGAACTTCGATGACTCTGTTACCCAACTCTTCAAGATGTCTCTTGAGTTTGCAGTGCTATTGGGATTGGTGAAGGGTGCATCAATTGTGTTCACCGTCTGTGGAAAGTGATACATCTCCTGAAAGTTCTTTGACTTGAAGGTAGCAAGTTCTATTCCACTGACATTGCTCAACACCATTGTCTCTAGATCAGTATGTGAGACAATCTAGTGGATGATATTTGTGCATGGAAATGGAGGATACCTGCATGCAACTCGGTACAAGCCAGACTTATGTATGTTGACATAGACTCTATGGTCCTTCAGATTCTCCTCAGAGGTGCCTGAAAAGATGTTATTGATATCTTGCCATTTGATCTTGATCTCCTTATCTATGAACAACTTTGTGTCTTCATATATGGGCAAGCTCGTAGACACTTGCTCGACTACATCTCCAGTCATGTTCTCAATGGTGTCCTTTGATCCTGCTCTCTTGGAATCCATTATACCTGTACTGCTGAGAGACTGATGAATAAATATGATACTTGGAGACAGAGAAACACTCATGGTAAGCAAAATTTTAATTGAAAACCAAAAGAAAATTTAGGACTAACATGCAACATACTTGGGTGACTGACTGGAGTATTTGCACAATTTTCACTGGGAGGCTAGTATACTGGCTCCCATAACTACGCAGAGCATAGTCTAGACTACCAGTGAGCTTCCTGACTACTGAAACTACGTAGAGAACAGTACGGATTGGCTTGTTTAGGACTGGAACTGTGCAATGTGGATTTTCATTCAGCACGACTCCAACTTGAGAAAATTAATTTCCAGTGGCCAACTGAGGTGATAACTCTTAGAATTGTGTATAGAAAAGCCTACAAGGCTAGTTCGAGGCAAGCTCTGCGCAATTCCTGGGAGCAAGACAAGGCTTTCCATCCTAGAAATGTGCAATGCAATCTGAGCAAGGCAAGGTCTAGACGAAGGTAGGTCACTCCCCTCGACGGGAAACTGAAAATCGAAAGGATTGAATTCATAAGCGAAGCTGGGTGCAAACATTAGTGAATGAGCATGCATGAAATTAGTAAGTGAAATATTTAGTAAAAAGGGAATAAACTAAGTGTGTGAATCAAGTCACCGCCATGACGACTATCAATGCAGAAACAGTGTTATGCATGCAACAATAAGGAGATGCAATGGAAAACTTGAAACAATACTTCTACAAGCTAACATGCATTAAAATGACAACAAGTGTTCAACAAAACCAATAAAACAACACTCACACAAGCCAAAATGCAATAAGTGATAGGAAATAAGCAAAATACATGAAAAGTGGACTTACCCCAAAAACGTTGTGTTTAAGGTTCGTAGATGCGTTGTGAATGCTAGATCTCCAAGGTCAAAGTGGAGAATGATATTTGAAGTGTTGAATAAATATTTTTGACAAGATCAAGGCTTATGATGCACATGCCACAAATTTAGGAAAAATCGACACTTGGTGAGAGGTTTCTAAAACCGCTTTTGCATGTAACCCCCAACTGCTAAATATAGATCCCTAAAATCTAGGGATGTTTTTTTATTTTGTCTTTTTCGAGAAAAAGCTTCCCATGCATGCAAGGAAAGATTGTAGAGTTCTGGAGGGAACCGATCAACTTGTGAGCACACAAAATGGACAACAAGCCCTAGGATGACTTCTGCATAGTTTTTGGACTTAGTGGCTCTGGATGCCCCTCAAGCTCTATGCAATTTCTTGACTGAAGCCAAGGCTGCAAGCCAGAATTCCACAAATTCTGAGAGAAAGTGTAGTGATGGGCTATTCTGCACAATTTTCAAGTGGAGGACAACCTTCATGCTCTATGCAATTTTGGAGCGAAGCTGGCTGACTTGATGCACTACGCAATTTTGGAGAGCAAGGCTAGTTTCCCTCCAATTCTATGCAATTCTTGAAGTTAGCTCTAGAACCAGTCGAAGACAAATTCACAGGAAGTCATTTTGCAGGTAAAGGCAAACAAGTTAGCAAACACAAGATGATAAGCCAAATAAACTCAATTGAAAGCATAAGTACCTGGGTGGTGCAAGGGATGTTGCTAAGGATGGTTGGTAGGGAAGCTCCAAGACATGGTTAAGGAAAAAATTTGGAGGATGGTTATAACCGCTACAACAAAGAGGTAGGAGTTAGAGCACACAGAGAGGATTTATGCATTACAGTAGCCCATGAGCCACATGAATTACTTCTTTGTACTTGCAACCATATTTCCAGACAGAGAAAGAGAGCGAAGGAACCTGACATTCTAGCTAGGTTTTCTCTGGAAAGGGTTTCCCAGAGAGCATATCTTGTGTGTTATCTGTGTGTGAGCTTATTTTGTCATTCTATACTTTTCTACTTAATTTCCTTTTACATGCATGCACTAATTACAGTGAAATTTAGAGATCTAGGAATTAAATAAAAATGTAATAATGTAGAATCTCTGATTTTTAATATAATATTATCATATTTGTTGTGATGAAATCTCTAGTGGAATATCCACTGTAGTTTACAGATCATCAAGAAAATTACCAGTTCATGAATAATCAAGAGACAAGAGACACAATATTTAGGCTGTCATCCAGGGAAAAAACCTTTCACTCTTTGAGAGGAAAACCCAAACAAATTCTTCTTATACTTCCTTCAAATTATTGATCCAAAATGGATCCATGTACTCTCTAAGTCTTCAAAAATCATTCTAAAGATCAAAACCATCGCATGGGATGAACCCTTATAACCATTGGAAAACACTATTGGTAGCTGAAAATATGAAGGAAACATTAAAAACAGAGATATCGGTAGCAGAAACAACGAATGCACAACAGCTGTCAGATCTGGCCGATCAATGGTCTAGATCTGATCGGCAAATCACAATCGGCAATATCAATTGGGAGAGACCATATATATATTGCGATAGTGATTGGCAGGGTCAACGAGGATAGTCAATCAAGCATGTAGATTGGCGGCCCACGTTGCATTGCCATATCACAACTTCGGATTTCAATAGAAGCACTTACCATGACCCGAGGCCCATGCAACATGTGATTGCAACAATTCACATCGCAAAGTCAAATCAGAGCCATATAGAAGGGCAGACACATATGTATATATACAGGACAGTCAAAACCGATAGAATTACAAATGAGATGCGATAAAGTTTTAGATCCATAGAAAGGCATTTTGTAATGTATTTTTGTATATCTCAAAACAACACCAATGCGATAAAACCTGGACACGAAGGGGTTTGGGAATGAAAATGTATATTGTTTCAAGTCCATAGGAAGCCATTTTTATAGAGTTGTTTATGTATTTCCAAAATACAAAGGGAAACCTTGGAACAAGGTCAAAGCGACTTGCGATGGCGATTGAGGATGGACCCGATGGGAGAATATAATGAATTTAAGGACTTTTGAAGTCCCAAAGATTGTGTTGTGGGAGACTTTCACAGTTTCGAATACATTTCTCTGCGTTAACAGAAAGTGATTGTTTCAGGGGTTCCAAAGGCCTGAGGCACTCTTACATTGTAGAATAGGTGACCACCTCCCCTTAATGCATTATGGAATTATTTTGTAATGCTAGAAGAGGGATTCTAGCAGACAGAGGCCGGGAGACAGAAAGCTGAGAAGGAGAAATGAACAGGCAGAGTAGAATGGCCTTAAAGCCATAGAAGACAGAAACAAAGACAAGCAGTATTGAAGGTAGTACCAAGAGAGAGAGCAAATATAGAGACAGAGAGTGATTGAGAGAGTCTGTGTACTTAGAGAGGATTGAGAGGTTCAATCAAACTCTTGTTGTTGTATCTATTGTGTGTTGAGTCTCAAATTGAGCTCATACTATTGTAAAACTCTATTTGAAGACATAATAGAGAGGTCACCATTGAAGGATGGACCAAGAGATGTATCCCAGGAGTATTGGGTGAACTCCTTATTAAATTTGTTGTGTTTATGTGTGTCGTCTATTGCGCTTCTTTACTGCTTCATTGTCTATGTATTTCACAATCTTATCAATCCATTGCATAAAATAACATAGGAAAATCCATGCACATGAGTCTGTAATACTTATTAATTGTATTAGATCTCATTATCAGATCATGTGGTATCAGAGCTTTAGGTTGTTGAGGTTAGACAAGCTTGTGCTGGATTGGTGAATGATAATTAGGTCAAAGCTCAAATCAGGATAAGGAGAATAGGTTGAGACTAATCCAAAAATTGGTAGAGACTATACTAGGAGGAAAATGATAGAAGAAATTCCTTTGGAATCAAAGCCTTAGTTCATGGACAATTTCATGACCATGAGAGCCATGGTAGAAGAGATGTATTGATAATTTAAGAAAGGTAGAGGTGATGATTCTTCAACCTCCAAACAAGACAAAGGAACAGACGAATCTCTTCTTGATGGCCATTTTGAAGGAAAAGGGAAAGGAAAAGAGGCTCGTCTATCCACACCTCCTGATAGCCCAGAAAATAAAAAGAAGAAAAAATCTTTGATTAAGTTAGATGTTAAATTTGATTTGCCAATATATGATGGAGAATTAAATGCAGAGAAGATAGATAAATGGATTAGACAGATTGATGTGTATTTTAGGGTGTAGAACATTGATTTAGACAGGAGTAAAATTCAGCTGGAAGGCCTACGCCTTGGAGGAACTGCCTTGTTATGGTGGGAAGGCAAGACACAAGCTGACTTGAAGAAGCATGGTAAAATTCATTCTGTCTAGAGTGAATTTGTTTCTGCCATTAAAAAACAGTTCTATCCACTAACTTATATGCAGCAAGCTATGATGAGTTCGAAAACTCTTCACTAATTAGAGGGGCAAAGTGTACAAAGCTATACCCAAGAATTTAGAAAAAGAGTTTTAATCCTAGGCATTTCTTTAGACTCACCTGAAACTTTGTTGAAGTATGTAGGTGGTCTGTATAGTTATTTGAGGCACACCATTCTCATGTTTAACCCTACTAGCATAGATGAGGTATCTTCTCAGGATACACATCTAGAGGCTAGAGGCAAGAATGTGAACCTAGAGATTGGGGGATCGTCAAAACCCACTGCAAGCAAGAACAAGGAAAAGAGGAAGCAGAAATGGAAGAGAAGAAGGAAAATTATGTACAGAAAGCCAAACCTTCATGCACTCACTACAAGGATGGACATGATGATGAACATTGCTGGTCTTTGCATCCAGAGCTGAAACCCAAAAAGTTCGATGGCAAGAAGAAGAAGACTACTGCTGCTATTCAGAAATATTTGGGGTCAAACTCGTGTGATGAAACAAGAATCACCACAACAGGTATAAAAGGTGAAAATTATGAAGCATCTGCTAGTAATTCTGAACAAATTATTGATAGTGAAGAAAATCAGAGGAAAAGAAATGAGATTTTTCATATTAGAGTTATTTCCAAGCATCAAAATATTGATACTTTTTTTGATAGTGGATCACAAGTAAACTTGATTTCTGAATCAATTGTAAAGAAATTGGGACTACTAACCACACCTCACAAGAAGCCATATCCCTTAGTTTGGGTATCTGATAAAGCAAAGCTACAAGTGACTAGACAATGCAAACTTAGGTTTTCTTTTGGGTCAGCATTTGTAAATAAGGTTGAGTTAGATATCGTTCCTTGGATATATGTGGAATTGTTTTAGAAAGTCCTTACTTGTATGATAGAAAAGCCATTTTCTATAGAGCTGAAAATAAGTATCAACTCATTAAAGATGGAATAGAATATATTGTACGAACTCATAAACTCAAGAATAATTATACTCTCATAAACTCAGGGCAGATGAAAAGAATTGTAAATTCATGCAAGAAATTTTTTGTTGATGCTTGTAAAGGAAAATAAACCTGATAAAACCAATGTATTTGAGGGTTGTGATGTTAAACAGAAAGGTGATTTAGAAAAAGTTGTTTCAGAATATGATATCTTAATTCAAGAACCTAAAGGTCTGCCACCCAAAAGGGAGATTGTACATGACATTCATTTGCAGCAAGATGCTCCATTGCCTAACATCGAAATGTACAGGTTATCCACTTTAGAGAATGCAGAGATCAAGAAGTAGGTACAGGAGCTGCTCGAAAAAGGGTCCATAAGGCCAAGCACATCCCCATGCAGATTTCCAATTGTGTTGGTGAGAAAGAATGATGGTTCATGGAGGATGTGCAATGATTACCGAGAACTGAATAAAATAGCGATCAAGAATCGTTATCCCCTTCCTCACATTGATGATCTATTGGATCAGCTAAAAGAAGTTGTTTACTTTTCCAAGTTGGACTTGAGTAGTGGTTACCATTAGGTCAGAGTAGTAGAGCGAGATGCATGGAAGACTTCTTTCAAAAGAAAGAAAGGGCTATATGAATGGCTAGTTATGCCTTTTGGCTTGACTAATGCTACTGCCACTTTCATGAGAGTTATGAATGGTGTACTCAGGCCTTTTATTGATGATGTTAGCACCTAAATCTGACTTAGGCTAAAACAAGGCAAAGTTCAGGGTAACCACAAACCACGCGCAATCTGGTAGCTAGCCCTACCAGAACAGGAGAGGCTCTCTCCGTGTCACGCTCAGTGAATAAATAAACAATATGGTCTAAGATGACTTACAATGAATATTGATTTTAGGATAGGTAAATAAATATGAAAGAAGTATTTTGATAAATGACCGAGTTTTCTGGGACGTATGGGACCAAACAATAGCGTGAGCAAAGAATTTAACACAAAGGCACAGATTACTTCATGAGGCAAGACAGGCAGAAAGTCTAACAATTAAATTTGAAATAATGCAAAATGGAAAGATTGTTTAGGAGGGTGAAAAGGGCATAAATACATGAATCCTTTTCAATAGAAGAAGAACACAGAACATGAAAACTTTCCCAAAGGTAGAGCAATAAACATGAATTCTACCTTTTCTTACTTAGAAACTTTCACTGGAAATGAATATGAATGAACTGTGAAACATAACGAAATACTTATCAAACAGAAAGAAAATACATTTGCTAAACTCACACCATAGGCATGAACCAGAGCTGTAGCCTTTCATTAATTCGCTGTCAAAATGTACAATGAGTAACTGAGTTTCTCTCCCACAGTCTCCCAGAAATTCCGACCAACCTTTTGCAAATGGTTGTTCATACAATAAATAGACTTTTCTATTAGGAAATGGAACGACCCAAAGTTGGGGAGTTTTTTAAATCATTACAAACTGGAAATGAAAAGCCAACAATTAGTGACAGGTGCAGCGTTACAAAAATAACAAAACTGTAGCGTAGATTTTTTGGGTGACTGCTCGTCTTCCTTTTGCCACTTGGATAGAAGCCAACCTTTAGTGAATTTTTTTTTTTTAACTTTGCCTTAGGTGCCGAGAAAAATGTATTGTAAATGAACGGGCCCACTTGGAGAAAATCGCAAATCAAAATTTCACAGAGCGGAAGTGATTTTGGCCTTTGGGTCTTTGTGCGCCGCGCCTAAAACTGTATGCATTGCACTACTTTGGAGGTGGTTTTGAGGTACTTTCTGAAGTCCAAATTGTGCCCAAGTGTGCTTTTTAGAAATCCCTACCTGTCTAATTTCCAACCCAAGTGGAATTTCTAAATATGGTGCTCATTTTCTCCTCCAAAACTTCAATCTCCCAAGACTGCTTCTTGTGTGTCCAAATAGGGGCAGAGAGGTCATTTTTTGAGTGCTTTTGACCTCCTGAGGACTCAAAACTTGCCCAAACTTCTTGGCCATGCACAAGAAATCATGATTTTTCATGCTGAATCCAAAAATATAATTTTTTTTTTAATTTAGAGCTCCCTAGCATAAGCGCGCGCCATGTGGCGCGACGCATAGGGAGAAAAACCCTGTTTTAGTACCAAAATTTGTCAAAAGACAAAAAATGCCCCAAATTTTTTGAAATTTGGGCTGGAGCTTCTCTATGAAGTGCCATGTTGGGTTGAATAGGCTTCAACTAAGATTCGGAGCCGATCTTGCTCTTTTTGCCTCTTTTGTCTTTTTGTTGCTTTCCTCAATTTCACCTTCAAGTTCCTTATCCGAGCCTTGGAACTCACGTTACGTGCCCTGTAGTGATAAACCATATGCCTCAATAATGTTTTGTCCTTGTCAGACTTTTCTAGCAGTCTCTCAAGGTAGATGTTGATCCGCTCAAGCCAAGACTCTCGGTCATTATTGATCTCTTGCTCTAATGGGGTGAGCTCAATCCTCCTCTATTGGGCAGATCGACGATTCTCGCGGATGTTTTGCAGCTCCATGTTCTCCTGCTAGTCTTCGAGCTATTTATTCCTCTGCACCAAGTACCTGATAATCCACTTAGCCCTCTCCAAATTGAGAGACAAGGCTTGGATCTCTGTTTGCTGCTCCTAGATGATCCTTCTAAGTTTGGCACTCTCCACATCTATATCATCATCATGAATGAGAATGAATTCGACCTCTCGTTCACCTGATGGCCTGTCATCATGCATTGGCTCCTTTCCCCTATCTCGTACCTGTGTTGCTGATGTCAGAAGTGAGGCCCCTTCCACCCCGGGTGTTGATAACACTCGCTTTGCTACTGCGAACAAATGTCTAACGCCTCTCTGATTTGTGATCAATATCGGCACACTAGCTGTCTCATGGTGCTCATACTGATGAGAAGGACCACCTATCTCATGTTCAACCTCTGATAATCCCAGTGAAGTGTTGAAGAGGTCACGAGAGATGAAATCATCCCAAGTAATGCCCTGTAATCCTAGTTGATGAACAACCAAAATCTTAATAAGAGCAAAATGATAAAGACTGTTAAGTCGCTGCTAAGCGGTTTTGTGCTGCATGAAGGTGTTCATCCTCTCTATGTTCCTGTAAATGAACTATGGGATGTTCATCATCCGTAACCTGGTAAAATGCATGAGCAACCTGATGTGATAAGCATATAAATGAGAGAACCTCCCCTCACAGCTGAAATATTTCATGATTAAATTCATTAGCGGAGCATATTCATCTTTCAGATATCGGAATGGAAAGACTCTTTTGAGCTGCCTCAAGAAACCGGCTTTAATGTATGGCTCATAATGCTACCGATCAATCTTCTGTTTCTTGTGCCATGGTTCTCCAACGTTCAGTGTGCCAGTTACTAATGAGACGGATTCAGGTGTAAGTTTGAAAGTGACACTGGCTAAGATAGCGTGATCTCCATGTAAGTGAAGCACAAAAAGATGAGCCAAGTCATGATGAAATCAAACACTAGCCACCTTTTGACAAAACTCAAAGCATGACAGATGCTGGAAATATGACATAGCAAGAGGGCAGGCCTGTAATTCTGTAAGGGTGGTTGGTTCTTCCCTAACATGTCTGCCACTTTTATGAGGTCTTCGGGGAGCTTGTTCTTCCGAGGATGAGTCACTTTGGGTTTCCATTTCATAATTCGATGAATGCTCAGATGCCATGGCTGTTGTACCAAATTACTTGAAGAAAATATGTTTTTGTATATGGACTGTGCTTGGACTGCCCTTTAATGATGTATGAAACTCTGTGTTGTTATGAAAGATAATTGAATTCTGCCACCAAGGGGAACAATGCAAAAGGGACTGTTAGGAAAGGGAATAATATGAAGGGGTTAGGGATTATGGGGAGAAATTTTGTTTAGGGACATGTAGGAGGGTTTGGGAATTTATATAAGGTAGGATCTTTGGGTTTTACATTTGACAAATGAGTGGAGGGGATAGGGAATAGGAGTTTAGTAATGTTTTAGGGTAGGGAAAAATGGGAAAAATGGAATAGGGGAGAAGGGAACGATAGAAAGAAGGGAAAGATGAAATGGAGGAGGAACCTTGGCATCAACGCAACGAATTCACAACCCTAACAGCAATGGTTTTGATAAATTTAAGTGGTAGGGTTTAAGAGTTTTTATTGCAACCATAAGTGGCCATAAACCATCATCATACTAACACAAAAAAGGATGAGCAATCGAGATGTCGACCCTACCTGGCAAGTTCAAGGGATTGAAAGGCAATTTGTTGCAATTCGGAGCAAAATCGAGCCTTTATGTGTATGCGCCACGCAACATACCCAGTGCGCCGTGCCGTTTGAGTGCGATGTGCCCGTGTTGTTTAACACTGTGTGGTCGCGCCCAGTGCGCCGCGCCTGTCAAAACACCTCCAACTTCACCCAAAACATGCGCTAGCTCTCACAATCACTTTGAAATGCTTCTCTTTGTCCTTGGTGTGCAAAATGACATTGACTCTTATTAAAAATCTATATAAAGACATTGGAGTCATGGTTTTGATTTTTGTTTCTTCAAAACCCACTTTGGCAATGTTTTGTTTTGGCACTTTTTCCCTTTTAGATTTTTGACTAAAATGATGAAAATTTTGACACTTTTTTGCAGGGGTAGCTGACATGGCATTTGGCCAAGGAAACCATGACTGCGCCTGAAGAGATCAACTGGACTTTTTGAAAATTATTACAAATGACACACTATTGACTTTTCTTCAAAACATAGTTTTGAAGAACAGTGGTAATCTGTCAACATGATGATGAAAATATTTAAATCACAACTTTGTAAGGGCCGCCCTCTGGCCTGTATGGCTTTATTGGACATGGTTGAAGACCAAATTGACTAATCCCTAGACCTAATGACTGAAATGACTCTTTTACATTAAAAGATCAAACATTAATTGTCATGGACTTTAATAAACATTGATGAAAAGACCTAAGCCAGCAGGTGTCAGACATGAGGGGTAAGGGGTAATGATTGACAAGACCCTTCCATCATATTATGGCATGCCCCTAGCGAAATGCAGCTAAGTGGATGGAGCGAGACACCTAAAAAAAAATGAAATGCAGAAAGAGTTTTGATCTCTGATAGAGGACTGACATGACCAACTCTAACATTGGCTCTAATGCGGGACGATAGCTCCTTGGAGGCACCAAGAACAGTAGATCTCGGGAAGAGCTAGACAGTGCCTTTTTTCCATTGGGCTATGGAGTCATTATTTCGACAAACAACACAAGACTCTGACTCATTTATGAAACCAAAATGACTGAAAAACTGACTCAAATTTGATCTTGAAATGACTTGAAGACTGACTTGACAAACTCTAACCAAACTGAAATAAAATGGTATTTATAGTGACAGTGGAAGTAGTGTCAACAACTCAGAAATGATACTACTTGAGAAGCTGACCATTGATCGGCCCTCCTGGACAATCTTCTCCGTTCATTTCCTTCAGAAGAAAGGCATTCTGACCCCGATATGCTACAATCTTGAAGGGACCTTTCCAGAGATTCTCAAACTTACTGTGCTTACCCTTTTCCTCATTCCTTGCATCCCACTTTAGCACCACATCGTCCAACTGAAATTTGTCTGCCTTTGCTTTTCTGTCATAAATTTTCTTAATCTTCTCTTGCAACTTGGATGTGTATTGGAAAACTTCTCCTCTAGTCTACTACAAATGGACCATTTGATTCAATCTTCTCTGCATAGGATCATCTTCACTGTCGGCCTCCAGAAGAAGCTTGACTACCGGGGCTGCGAGAGAGGTAGGAAACACTGTATCAACTCCATAAACAAGCTCAAAAGGGGACATACCAATGGATTTCTTCTGACTGACCTGATCTGCCCAAAGTGCATTGACCAACCTCTTATGCCAACTTTTCTTGTTTATTTCCAGTAGCTTCTTAATGATGTTGACCAATGATTTATTCGAAGACTCCGCGAGTCCATTTCCCTGCAGATGATAGATAGTTGTGTGACCCAAAATGATGTGATATTTATGACAAAACTCTACCATCCTCTTTGATTTGAAAGCTGTTGCCTTATCAGTAATTAACTTACTCGGGCAACCAAAGCGAGACAACATGTTATTTTCAAGGAGTGAAATAATTACCACATCTGTAGCTTGTTTGGTGGGAATTGCTTCGATCCATTTCGTGAAATAATCTGTCACTGTGAGGATCCATCTACGCTGACTAGAAGAAGCGGGATAAATTTCACCAATGAAATCTAACCCCCATTGCTGAAAAGGGGCACTCACCTCAATGGGCTTAAGTGGCAAAGGCTGTAATTTCTGCCTTCCTTAAAAAATTTGACATTTATGACAGCTCTTGACAACCTTATATACATCAGCAAACAATGTCGACCAATAGTATCCTTCCCTCAGGACTTTATTTTCTATTGTTTTCCAAAAATGTTGACCAACACAGTCTCCATCGTGGAAATCCTCCATGACCTGCTTTTCTTCTTTTTCCACCAAACAATTCAATAGAACGCTATCGGGATCTTTCCAATAAAGTGCAGAATTAAGAATGCAAAACTTGGCAGCCTTCAATTTGAGAGTTCTAGCTTTGTTTCTAGTCATGCCGGGCGGTAGTGAAATTTTTTTAAGCACATATATGATATCTGAATACCACAGAGAAAGAACAAACATTTCAGATACCTGAATTGACGAACCTTCCTCATTCTCATCGGACATAGCAGTGATCAGATTTATGTCTAAGGCATGCAAGTTTGATTCGCCCATTAACTTTGTCAATCCCTGTCATTTAACAAGCTTTTTGGGCTTTATTTCCACATCATACTCCAACAAAGCTGCAATCCACTTGCCTCGTATTCCTTCCGGATCTATTTGCACTAAAACATCTTTCACAGCAGCGTTAAGAACATAAGCCAAAATACGAGAATGCAGAATATACACCCGAAAATATTTCAATGCTTTCACAAGTGCAAGGGCTTGCTTCTCAATGATGTTGTATTTTAAGGCTGCATCTCTTATGGCTCGGCTAAAGAAAGCAATTGGTCTTTCGTGATCATCTCTTTTCTACAACAACACAGCTGCCATAGTATGCACTGAAGTGAATGAAAACAATATAAAATCCTGAGTGTAGTCCGGGCTAATTAGAACTGGATGAAGAAAGAGCCAATTTGACTAAATTGAAAGATTTTACAGCCTCTTCCATCCATTTCACTTATAAAATCCTGAGTGTAGTCCGGGCTGATTAGAACTGGAGCTGAAGAAAGAGCCAATTTGACTAAATTGAAAGATTTTACAGCCTCTTCCATCCATTTCACTTGACTGTCCTTCTTAAGCATGTTTGTAATCTCTCTTAGGTGTTCAGCAAGATTAGGGACAAAGCGGGGTAGAAAATTATTTTTACCATTGAAAGATTGAATCTCTTTCTTATTCTGGGGCAGATCGATTTGCTGGATCGCTTGTACACGTGTTGGGTCAATATGAATGCCATCTTTTGAGATAATGTGCCCGAGTAGTTTAGCTTCTTCCATGGCGAACAAGCTCTTTTACGGATTCAGCGACAGGCCATATTTTCTGCACTTTTGAAAGACAGTTTTCAGATGGTACATGTGTTCTTCATTAGATTTGGAAAACACTGTTAGATCATCTAGGTACACAACCAAAAAGACATCCTTCTCATTTGCAAAAGCCAAGTCCATTACACGCTAAAATGTGGCACCCGCGTTCTTCAAACCAAAAGGCATTTTAGCGTAATGAAAAGTTCCCCACAGAGTGGTGAACGTTGTCTTGTCTCAGTCATCTTCATGGACATAAACTTGGTTATATCCAGAATAACCATCGAGTAGTGACATACAAGATGCTCCCACTACTCGCTGAAGTATATGATCCATTTTAGGCATTGGATAGTTATTTTTCAACAAAAATTTATTGAGATTTCTAAAATCAATGCATAAGCGAATCTCACATATCTTCTTTCATACAGGCACCAAATTAGAGATCCAATCCGAAAATCTGATGGGAACAATGATTCCTAATTTGTACAACCTGTTTATCTCCTTTTCAATTGATGGCAACAATTTTGGACTTAGCCTTCTCAACTTCTATCTGAAAGGTTTCTGATTGGGCTTAATGGGTATAGTGTGCTGAATTATATTGGTAACATATGTCTTCAAGTCAAAATAGTCCCAAGCAAACACATCGGGAAATGAAGACATCAAATTGATATATTGGGCTTTTATCCTTTGTGGCAATGCTTTAGACAATTTTACCATTTTAGGATTAGCAGTTGTTCTGACATTGACCTCTTCCACACCCTTCTCTATTGGCTGCAATGTTGGTTTGCGGGCTACATCATCTTGATCAAAGAGTTCTTCTAAAGGTATCAAGCCTTTAGGAATAATGTTATTCTTCAGCTGCAACATGTCCATTTGATTGATCTATGCATCATCTTTACCATCATCATTTTCTACATCAATTGAGGTTTCTTTGAACTTACCTTTGTTTTGCAGAAAATCGTCAATCTCCTCATCATCTTGGAAAACTTGCCAATATCTCTGATTTTCTGGGACAGTCGGACGATGCTTGACATGGATTTCGAATTTATTACTAGAGTTCATTGGAATCTTCAAACTACTTGCTGCCTTAGCAAGAGCATCAACAATGCTACTTTGCACACGAGGCACACATGTCAAGGTATATTCTAAAAATAATTTTAGGATGTATAGAACTGCATTTTGGTAAGCCCACATCTGACGATGCTTTTCTTGATATTCGTCTCTGACCTGCTTAATCACCAATTCAGAGTCGCCATATACTGCAATCCTTTTAGCATTCAGCTTTCTTAGAATTTTTAGGCCAACAATCAGAGCTTCATACTCAGCTTCATTGTTTGAACAATCAAAAGCTAATTTGTAAGAGCATACCCGCACGTTACTAGGCACTTTGTTCGGGGCGGAGAAAGGACTGCGTACCCAAATACCAATTCCAGCGCCATCATTTGCCACTGCTCCATCGAAATCCATGGTCCACAAACCTTCTTCCTCTTCTTGTAAGTGCTAAAAATCTGTTTGTTGTGCTTTGTCTGCTTGCTGTCCATTACTTTCAGCTGATTGCTCAACGGTGTTCTATTGTTCTTGTCCTTCTTTCTTTAAAACTCCTCTGAAATTTTCTGCTATTTCTAGAATATTTTCTACTTCTACTAACTAACTATCGATATCATTGAAACTATCAGAATACAAAACGAAAGACTCTAAATCTGTATGTACATAATTAATCGGATGATTTATTGGTTTCTCCTTGCTTGTAATCATGTATTTCATTTTTTTTTCGATATAGTTTCCTCATTTGGCCAAACACTGGAATTGTTGCATAGGAGAAATATAGTTGTAGTGTCCCTTTCAATTTTGCTACCCAAGTCCTGGAAAGAAGCATGCAAAACCTGGGAGGAATGTTTGCTACAACAATATCCATCAAAACATTCTTCATTGGGCTTTGATCCAGACTCACAACCAATTCTTTGATGAGCTCGATACATCTTACTTTGCTGGAATCAAACGAATAGAGATCATGGTATTTGCAGGTGACGTCCAAACCCAGCTTATCCATGATAGCCTTGGGCATGAGATTGTGAGAAGCTCTAGAATCGAACATGGCATTATGTAACACAAAATCATGCAATCTTAAATTGATATAAAAAGGTGGCACATCATTATCTGGAGACTCACCGTTCGATGCTGGCCCAAAAATCATTTCGGGTTGATCATCTTTGACATTCACCATGTCAGACATTGGGTCAAAATTCAAAATTTTAGACACTTTCCCTCTATAACTGTCGTTCCTCATTATTTTAGTCAAGGGAATGGATACCTTCAATTTAGAAATTTCATTCTCTAAATTAAAAGTGGAAATCTTTTCTACCTCTTGGACTGGGATTTCTTTCCTTTCCTTTTCTTTCGATGCAATTGGCTGATTTGATTTTTCTGCTGGTGGTGATTTGTTGCTATCCAGATCAACCGCCTCCTTTCCTTTCCTTTGTGCAACTAATGAATCATTCTTTGATGCCTCAATGGCTTTCCTCTTCTGAATTGGTTTAACTGGCACGTCTCTGTTTCTAAGTGAATATCATTGGTGCTGGGTGGATAGAGCATTCATATAGCCTCTTTGGTACTCATCTGATTCTTCCTCCAAAACTGTGTCATTAGCTAGAATGAAATCGGCATCTTTGTGTGCAGCTGAACTTTCTGCATACTCCTCATCCTCAGTAGTATAAATAGGCAAATCATCAGGAGTAAAGAAGTGGTTTTCTTCACCTATTATATTCCCATCCTCATCTGACTCCGGTCCATGCACAAAATTTTGCTGCAAAGGTGGCAGTACTGGCTGTTGTGCTGTTTGATCTTGGGCTTGCTGATCTCTCTACCTTATTCTATATTGTGGTTGTTGTTGGCCACGGAAGTTAGGATTTCTAACTTGTGAGTCAAGTTTGTCAAGTTTCACCCTTTTAAGCATTTGCTCTACCTTCTAGAGTAACTGATCTACTGAGGACGATTCTTGTTTTATGGTGACCTTCTTTTCTGCCTTTGCTCTAGCCCTCTTGGTCAACAGATTTGCTTCAACGCTGACCGCGATCTTCTGCATGTCTTCCATTGTGGTCGGTTCTCTCTCTCTTAATTGATAAGCCATGTCAGCATCAAAACCATCCAGAAACTTCACCATGACTAGCCCCACAGGTGGCCTTAGATGATCAGGAATTTCATTATAAACAAAATTGAGTCTAATGTAGTAGTCTTGGATCGACTCACCAGCGTTTCGTTTGATTTGCTCATATTCAGCCAGAATTTGGAGAGGATTCTTTTTTACTTCCTAGCGGCCTAAAAATTGTCTTTGTAGGTCGGCCAAGGTAGCGATACGTGCAGCCGGAAAACCTCTGAACCATTTCCTCACTTCACCTACAAATGTCTGTACAAAGAGTCTCATTGCCACATTCTCTGCATCGATCTCATGAAGGTCACAAAAATCTGCCATTCTGTCAACATGTTGCTGATCGCTAATGCTATTAGGAGCGCTATCAAACAATGAGATTTTGCTTTGATAATCTGTGGGCATATCATCTAAAACTTGAAGCAGCGCAAGAGGTGAAAAACGAGCAGCCATCACTCTTGGTAGGTTTGGTCTTGGAGGTGTTGGAGGAGTGTGTTCAGTTTGTAGGGGATTAACAATTGGAGTTTGAAGCTATGTCACAATATAATTATCAACTGACTGGTTAGCCCTTTCAGTTTCTAAGTCTACAAGAAACTGTGGATTGGGGACAGTAGAGTCAACCACCCTTTCAGATTTGGTCTCGAACAATGATATTTCAAACTGCTCATCAAAATCTAGCTCTTCAAGATACTCAAAAATGTCAGGACATGAATGGGATTTGAACACGAGAGATATAGAGCTCTCTTGACGACAAAGTATTGGAATCAAATTGGGATTTTTGTAGACGTGAGGAGGATCTAGATCTGGATTAGCTCTGGTATATATTCTAGAAGCTAGCATGCTATTTAAAAAAAAAAATCAAAAGGACATGAACAACTTACTCAGCCTATCAAATCCTAAACTTATCATCCGAAAGCTTAGAATTATCAGAAGTAAGGGGTGTAATTTCGTCTGCAGCGGAGTCGCCACTATGTTAACACCTAAATCTGCCTTAGGCTGAAAGAAGGCAAAGTTCAGGGTAACCACAAACCACACTCAGTCTGGTAGCTAGCCCTACTAGAACAGGAGAGGGCTCTCTCCGTGTCACGCTCAGTGAATAAATAAACAATATGGTCTGAGATGACTTACAATCAATATTGATTTTAGACTAGGTAAATAAATATGAAAGAAGTATTTTGATAAATGACTGAGTTTTCTGGGATGTATGGGACCAAAGAACTGCATGAGTAGAGAATTTAACACAAAGGCACAGATTAATTCATGAGGCAAGACAGGTGGAAAGTCTAGCAATTACATTTGAAATAATGCGAAATGGAAAGATTGTTTAGGAGGGTGAAAAGGGCATAAATACATGAATCCTTTTCAACAGAAGAAGAACACAAAACGTGAAAACATTCCCAAAGGCAGAGCAATAAACATGAATTCTACCTTTCCTTACTTAGAAACTTTCACTGGAAATGAATATGAATTAACTGTGAAACATAACGAAATACATATGAAATAGAAAGAAAATACATTTGCTAAACTCACACCATAGGAATATCATGAACCAGAGCCATGACTTTCATTAATTCTCTGTCAAAATGTACAATAAGTAACTGAGTTTCTCTCCCACACTCCCAGAAATTCCAACCAACCTTTTGCAAATGGTTGTTCATACAATAAATAGAATTTTCTATTAGGAAATGGAACGACCCAAAGTTGGGGAGTTTTTTAAATCATTACAAACTATAAATGAAAAGCCAACCATTAGTGACAGGTGCAGCATTACAAAAATAACAAATTGTAGCATAGATTTTTTGGGTGACTGCTCGCCTTCCTTTTGCCACTTGGATAGAAGCCAAACTTTAGTGAAAATGTTTTTTAAACTTTGCCTTAGGTGCCAGAAAAAATGTATTGTAAATGAATGGGCCCACTTGGAGAAAATCTCAAATCGAAATTTTGTGGAGCGGAAGTGATTTTGGCCTTTGGCTCTCTGTGCGCTGCGCCCAAAACTATATGTGTTACGCTACTTTGGAGGTAGTTTTGAGGTACTTTCTGAAGTCCAAATTTTTCCCAACTGTGCTTGTTAGAAATCCATACCTATCTAATTTCTAACCCAAGTGGAATTTCTGAATTTGGTGCTCATTTTCCTCTCCAAAACTTCAATCTCCCAACACTGCTTCCTGTGTGTCAAAATAGGGGCAGGGAGGTCATTGTTTGAGTGTTTTTGACCTCCTGAGGACTCAAAACTTGCCCAAAATTCTTGGCCACATACCAAGAGTCAATATTTTTCATGCCGAATCCAAAAATATAATTTGTTTTAAATTTAGAGCTCCCTAGCATAAGCGCACGCCACGTGGCGCGGCGCATAAGGAGAAAAACCCTGTTTTTGTACCAAATTTTGTAAAAAGACCAAAAATGCCCCAAATTTTTTGAAATTTGGGTTGGAGCTTCTCTATGAAGTACCATGTTGGGCCAAGAGGCTTCAGCGAAGATTCGGAGCTGATCTTGCTCTTTTTCCCTCTTTTTTCTTTTTGCTGCTTTCCTCATTTTTGCCTTCAAATTCCTTATCCGAGCCTTGGAACTCATGTTATGTTATGCTTCTTAACCTACAAAGCAATACCGAACAAAGAATATGTGAGAAAAATACCCAGAACACCGAATATGCGAAGAAAATATACCCAGAACACAGAATAACAATGATTTTATTACTTAGAGAGAAATGTTCACAGGCCTCTTCGAGGGGCCAACCTCCAATAGAGCAGAGCTCGATTACAAAACAAGACACAATGCTCCTTGCAGGGAGTCTCTATCCTTTATATATGACTCATACATGCAATACCACGGGCCAATACCGTGGTATTAATAATACCATCTATCTAATACTACAGCCCATTTGCGACTAACTGTGGTTCCGTTATTAATTGCGGGATAACCACTTACAATTATTAATATGGGCTTTATTGACTCTTGACTATGACGTGGTCCCATTACATAAATAAGGGGGTTAGGGTGGGACCCTAACATAAATGGTGGCATTGCATGGCCATCCATACTTAGAATTAGTTCCATGGAGGAAGGGATGAGAGGATAGGATGCACTTTAACTCATTCCTCATCCATTTTCAAGCTCATGGGAGTTGATAAGTGAGGGAACCTTCTAGATGACTCCAAAATATAAGAATATTCACCAAAACCTATGTGAATTTCGCTCAATCTCACCTAGTGCAGGTGAAAGGAAGCCTAAGTGCTTTGCAGAGCACCCTATCATGGACTTAACTGCTCTACAGCGCACCCTTACATGGGCGTACTTACACTAGTCCCTCTAGAGGCTATTTCTAGATGTCTTCAAGTCATGAAACTATCTAGGAGGGAGGCATTCAAAGGGGTGACTTGTTTAGGGCATGTAGCAACTGAAATTAAGGTTTCATGAGCCCTAAAACATTAATTTGAATGATGGGATTGATGTGCCCAAATGGATCTGTAACAACTGCCCCCTAAAGCATGAAATCATAAAAATGCCAATGTCAAATGAAATGCTTTACGAAGTGATGAGGAGGTATCGAAGTGGAAGGTGACCTGCATCAATTACAATACATATATCATGATATTTTGATCTTTACATGAATCGCTGAGGGAAGGCATACCCATGCTCAACTTATAAACTTTCATTACATGTACATAAACAATGTCTATAGATATATACCCATGATTGGAATGATCATCAATGTAAAGCCATTGTACATATGATTTAGTACACCTGATATCACAGCCTGGATGGATGAAACTAGATCCGGGGTCTTCTATCTCATTCAATCATTCGCTCAAGTATGAGTCTAACCTTGTGAATATGTGATCTGAAGTCGAACATGGGAAGACACCATCTGATTACCAGCCAATAATGTAAGTTGTTAACAGATGCGAGAGAAATCACCGATAATGATAATGATCCAAGGTACTGCAGTACACTCTGCATGGTATGAATGTATGAATTGATTTCCAACACCATACAAAGTCTTTTAGTCGAAGGTCATTGATGTCAACCTATTGGCAGAAGCGAGAAACCTGCCATTGATGCATGCAACCCTCAAGGTACTGGAAGGGTGTTTCTAAGTCAACTTCTTGGATAATATGTTGATGTTGACAAGAAGTGACTCATCAGAGGAGGGCCTTGATGTATCCCACATCAATGACACAAAACAATGTAGTGATTTTAGAGATGGAATTTGACTAACAACACAAGGTTCAGGAATGGCGGTCATGAAAATGAAGATTTATGGTATTGCAAAAGATTAATTTTGACTAAATGACTTCTCTTGAACATGTTGGTGAAACTAAAATGAATTGGTAGCATTGACCCAAAATAAAGTGATGGATGGTGTTGTACCTTAAGAAACCAATTTCCTGGCTGTGTAGAAATTGTTCTTAAGACATTAATGTTTATAATTATTTTCACTTGTTTGTCACTTAATTGTATGTTGTATTCTCAAATGAATGACCTGAAAGACTTGGTTTTTAACCCTTAATACTTAGGTGACATGAAAACATCAGAATTCCATTTTATTTTTGAATATAAATGATGAATGAAGAAAGCTTGAAGAAGTTAGAGACAATATGTTGTCTTACACAAAATCTGTTATCTGTGACACTTGGAGAAGTTAAAGATAATATGTTGTCTTACACAGAAACTAGTATCTATAACTTATAAGAATTGTAGAGGTAGGAACTTCAAGTATATGAGCGCTCTTTGAAGGGATTTTAACTTCATTTACATAAGAAAATAAAGACCTGTAGCTTCATTACCATACTTAAAGGAAGAAAACATAAGATGACACATAACATAGAAGTCACAAAATCATACCCAACAATGTATGTAAAACTTCTAATTCTTTCATTAATCAATATTTGTATCAAGAATTTAGTGGCCTAGTATCTAGGTTCTCCAAAGTTCGAACCCCTTCCCATTAAACTTTCCTCTTTTTATACATTATGAGATGGTGATCACCAAAACTATCAAACAACCTAACTATCCTCTAACTGTCTAAAGTAAAAATTATTACAAAATATTACATAGAGGGTAAAAGACATCTCATTCTCCAAAAAATAAAATAATAGGAAGTAACGGAAATTAGAAGGTGATGGTTGTTCGTTGTTCGAATCCGTAGCTTGAGCCTGTGGTTCTGTTGATGTATCTTTGTGTTGCTATGTCATCCATTAATGGAGTAGTGGAGGAGGTGGTGGGGTATGGTGATTGACGTGGGAAATTACTAGATGAAAGCGGTGGAAGATGTGGAATGAGCGACGTGGGGCGGAAAGCTTTGGGAGTTCACCGCGGGGGTAAATAATGTACAGGAGCTTCAATGAGGTTGAACCCCCACAGTTATTCCGGACCACAAATTTCGATCAACCATGCTAACATTAGATCAACTGTGGGGGTTGAGCTTTAATTAACCTCCGTGCTCATTACTTCCCCGCAGCACACCTCAATGTACTTATCAAGCTATCACTTGATCCTGCCTCTTAAACATGCATGACCTTTAGACAATGGATCTGTTATTACAGAACTCAAAAAATTAAAACTCTAGTTCATAAACCTATAACATCTGCCTTTTCAGCACTTCTTTGACTCACATACGGACCCAATAGGAAATAAAAACTACCAGTTAATGATTTATCAGGTTTGATTTTAAATATAAGACCCGATTACTTGCCAACCTATTATCTATTGACGTCATACGTGTTAACACTCAAGTTGTTCCCTGCTTCCTAAAGGGAATATGACCGAGGTAACCACTGACCAATCTTTTAGCTACAGGTCCTAGCCTACCTGCAACCAGAGAGGGCTCTCTCTTTAAAATTTAGCTTCGTTGATGAATGTTTTTAGGCTAGTTATGGTGTGTTGTTTTGTTTTGAATTTGGTGGGTTGGTGAATCCAGACAGAACAGAAATATAGATCATGGAACAGTTTGGTCCATTGGGAAATGGAGTTGAGGTAGTGTGCTGCTAAAGTAGGTTTATGAAGGCAGAGTGTTGCTGCAGAGCCAGATAGGCATATGTGAGGCAATTTACCAGATTTTTTGATGAAATTATGGAATCAGTGAGTGAAAGGAAGTTAAGAATCTTTCACTATGCTAATAAAGAAAAATGAACATATTTCTTAAGAGAAGTTAAGAATTCTTAAACAATATTCACCATGACAGAATTAGTTTAGACATGAACAATCAAGAATTCATATCCATGGCTAATCCAGAGGAAAACATATTTAGAAATAGAGATTGAGCATGGGGTGTTCAAAACAAATTATGGGCTATTATTTTTCTCTATTTACTAGGATTATGAAAACATAAGAATTATGGAAAACACAGAAAACACATACATAGTTCAGAGAAACTTATTGCTCCAGCAAATGACACAGGAATTCTGCAACAAAACAGAGCTATTCATTTCCATCTTCAAATAGCATAGGAACCAGAAATCTCCACCAGCAATTTGTATTATCAAAATGTTTCAAATATACAATAGAGCTCTTCAGAAAGAATTTCACTACAACCGACCCTCAATACGTTATCTGAGGGGATATATATACAAAAATAGGGTACAAAATATCTCAATAGAGAGTTATTGTGCAATAAATTGCACCACCAACTCTCTTACAAAAAGTAAATGAAAAACATAACTACATCATTTAATGCTGAGATGGCAGCTATCTTTCTGTCAGGCAGCTTTTGACTTTATGACTCAGGAAAGTTAGTTGTAGCTGTGCCTTTAACTCTACGTGAATTGAGCTTGTTGTCTGGGTGCGTTGGTGAGTCACTTGCACGGATGCTCCCTGTGATACCTGTGTGCTGATCTGTTTGCTGACCTGTACCGTGACCGAGACTTGGTTTTTCTAAAAAAGGAATAATCATAGTGGCATTATCTGGGCAAAATTTCCAGCATTGCTTGCCACCAATCAGCTGGAGGTAGCTCATGCCTCCTTATTTTCACCAGTGTTTCATCTACCTCTGTATATCTGTAGAAGTTTGGAGGCACGTCAAATAGATGATTTATCTCATGTTCAATAAAAAACAGATTTTCTAGCTTGTCATACAGAGACTGCCCAGAGGGAGGCCCTGCTTCTTCTGTGGAGCTGCTAGATGTTGTTATTTGATTTTCAACATAATTGTTGATCCTTGTCATATACTGATTATATGACAGTAGCTGTCATGTGCCAGTCACTAGGCTTGGCAATCCTTTATCCTGTAATACTGTCATTTTTTCCCTGAATTCATAAATCTCTGCCTTCATTTCCTGACATTTTCTCTCCAGAGTTTGGGTGAAGTTCCTTAAGGTCAACACCTTTTAGCTGTCAGGATGGTGTCTGTTCTTTTGTTTATCTCCAAAGTTGCCAGTTCCTCCCTAGTGCGGTTATTGAGGAAATGTATCATTTTAGTGGCCTGCTCGGGAATTATTCCCAATGTTGTTCTGGCTCTTTGGATTTCCACCTGATCCATGCCTATCAGCTCAACCTGCTCATAGATTGCCTGGATTGACCTCCATTGGTCCTGTGTTGATTGTCCAATTTTGGCCCAAATTATCTTCTTTATTTCTGCTAGGGTTTTACCTATGAGCAATTCATTTTCCAGAGTTTTTGCTTTGGCCTCTAAGGCCTTTATTTCTCTTTGTTTCTCTGCTACTGTCATCTTGGATTTATCATAACTGGTCTCCAGCTTGGCCAGTCTATCCTTGGCATCATTTATTTCAGTTACCTGAGTCTCAAGCTCTTTAACATCTTTCATCAAGTCCTCCATGCTCATGCTGGATTCTGCTGCTGCTGTTGCTTCTGCTGTTGCTCCTGTTGCTGATGTAGCTGTGGTAGGTGCTGGAATAGCAGGAGGGGCTGCTGCTGCTTATGTGGGAGGGGCAGGTCCAAGAGTTGTTGATGTTTGAGGGGGCTGGGAGGCTGAATCCCCTTGCTTGTCCTGTAGTGCTTTCTCTAATTCTGCTTCCATTTGTAATATTCTTTGATTCATCACCAGAAGTAGCTCCATGGCATCATCTACTTGATTTTCTTGTGCAAGTTCTGCTGTTTGAGGGTGAATGGTAGGAGTAACTTTTGCCTGCCTTCTTAGTGCAGCAATGTCATCCTCTTTTTTCTTCATAAGGGCCCTAACACCCTTTGGATCCTTTGGGTAATGTCCCAAATCAATTATTATGTCTTCCAATGTCTTTATTCTTTTGTCCTTTGTAGAGGAAGACAACCTTTCCAAATGAAGCTGTGTGTTTGTGTTCTTCAAGGCTTCTTTTAGCTGATGGGCCAGCATGGCCCTGTCTGCAAGTGTTGCATACACCATTTCCCCAGTCTGTTTGTGCAGCTCAATCTGATCCATGGGGTGTATATCTTTAGAAAAGACCTCCAAGTTTGTTCTATAGTAATCTACAGAGGTCTTGGGATGTGGGACTTTAGGCTTTAAATGAGTAAAGATCATTTTTTCCTCTTTAAGATCATAGGCAGCCATCAATCTTTGTTTTTTGGCTAGAGTTGTTTTCAAGAATTGATCATAGAGCTGCACTCTCAACAATTCATTCTATGCCTTTATCTCAATGAAGCCTTCTTTGATTGCAGTTGGTTTTTTGCCCTGTTGTCTTGAGGAGGATACCTCTGTGATGTGTTGTAGGGCCTGTTCTAGCTGAAATGAGCTAGTGGCAGTCTGCTGGCTTGTTTGTCTTTCTCTGCTATGGCTTTCGGCCCTTTCCTCACTGATATCTCCCTCTTTTGTTTCAGGGTCAATCCTTGGCCTCTTGGCTTCTGGTTGCTGTGATGACCCTGTTGGAGGTGTGACCTCCTCTCTATTTCTCCTTTTTCCTCTCTCTTCATTGAGAGGAGTTTGCAGAACTAGGATTTGGGGTGGTCCAGTTTGCTGTGAAGGGGCTTTTAGCAGAGTTTTTATGTAGGAAATTAGGAGAACAAAGGAGAACAGTGGGTAAAGAAGGTCGCCTACGGCAAATACCTAGTTTTTATGGCATAGGAGGTGTTGAACTGGACAAATTGCAGGTACTCGAGTTGACGATGAGGGCGGCAGCAACTTTGGCGGGTGAAATTTGTGTTTTGACCGTTGCACGTCGTTTTCGCATGCAGAGGAGCTCCAGAAACAATGAACAACAATGAAAATAACGGCTAATTCTCATCTTTTTATGCATTTTCGGCCCTTTGGCGCCTTTTTGGTGATGACATCATGCTGACGTCATCATGGGCCCAGGTACGGAAGGGTGACATGGCAGCTAACGTGGGTGCCCAGGTGGCAGAAAAGGAGGGGTGACGTCACGCTAGCGGGAGCGTGACGTCAGCGCGGGAGGAGGGCGGTAAGCGGTTTCCCCGGTGGCCCTTAGGGTGGTAAACGGTATTGAGGGTGGGGGCTCCGAACACCGTGGGAGGCCGACGCATGGCGGGGGTACAGCGGCAATACCGCCAATCACCCGGACGCAAAAGGTCGGGCGATTCCCATGTGAGAATGACCGCCCACCGTTGGATGGGCGGGGTCGGTGATCAGGCGGTGGGCGGCGAATACGATGTGACGGTGCGTTAAGGTAAGGGGGACCCCCTAATCAATTTAATAAATTTAATTAAATCGGGCGCGGGGGTGGGTAGAAAACTTTAGGATTTGGGTTTACAGGTTAGGCGCCCACCTTATAAAATGTTTTAATTAAAAAAGTTTATAATAAAATGAATTTTGGGCGGATAAAGGGATAAATGGGTTTAATGAAGGCGGGGTTTCGGATTTTTTGACATTTAACCATAGTTTTTTGATAAAAACCATAGTCTAGGGATAAAGGGGCTAATAGCAACCCCTGATAGGTTAATATTTCCCCAAGGAAGGGTTATATAGCTATAATGCTAGGGGGAGGGTATTTATACATATTTTTTTGGGAAATTTTTCATAGATTCTAATAGAATTAGGGAAGGGGGGAGTTAGGGAGCGAAATAGTACATTAGTGGCTAATATGACTTTGTGAGGTGAATGAAGGGGTAAAGCTAAGTTCTAAGAGGTAAAACTTAGGAATTTGAAGAGAAATGAAATGATAAGAAAAACAAATTTTACACAAAACATGTGGCTTCTTTTCATGCTTAAAATTCATGGTTTTACCCAGTAGCTTGCCATGAAGTGAAGTGGAACTGGACACTTAAGAAGATCTCAAGGCCCTTGGGGGTGTTAGTAAATGATGTTTGGGGGAAAATAGGGGAAATTAGACATGCTTCCAATGCTTGTCCTCCACTCTCTGCTTTTGATGCCAATACCCTGAGTGGCATGAGTCTTTTCACTTAATAAGCCAATTGGTGATGGCCCTCCATTTCTGCAACCTTCCACTACTTACCCATCCTAGTAATCCTAACATTTTTTCCTTCATTTTGAAGTGGGTGCACTTGAATTAGGAGACCCTGATTGTCCTCTTTTTCTTTTGACTACCCTCCTATCTAAAAATGTACCCTTATTTCTTCCAAGGACGTAGATTAAGCAGTTGTGCACCTTCATTTCTCTACCTATCTAGTCATCTGCCAAGTTTGAGCTGTTTGGACAGGAAACATTCTCTATTCTGCAACAAGCAATTTAAACATGGCATGGTCCAGTTTAGACTATTGGGCCACCCATCAAGTATGATTAGCAGTAGTATTTGTAGAGTATGATACTGCCCAAAGGATAGTAGTGGCATTTTGACTGGCCACTTTCCTGGTCTTTAGTTTGGGGTTCATTTTCACTTTTCTCTTTGACCATTTGATTTTCTTGCCTTTTCATTATTCTTTTAAGGCATACCCTCTTTTTATTTTTTAATTTTCATAGCATGCACACAAAATATGGAACCTTTGCAGCCTGCAATGTTGAACATATTTAGCCCTTCCACTGTCAATCATGAAAGATGAAACCTATTGGTATTAGAACCTAACAGTGGCTCCACTTGGGGATGGGTTTTCCTGGTGGAAAGCCAAGAACAGCAGGTCAGATGGCCTCATTTGTGCAAGGATCAGCATTTCATGACTTGCTAACATGCATCACTGCCTATCATTGGTTTTCTGCTCTGAAGACCTTGCTCAATTCTGTTCATTGAGCTTTTCAAGTATCTATGTCATTTTTGATATTGTTTTGCTGATCATTCTTCAAAATCTTGTTGTAGTTGCTCTTCTATATATCTGCTGTAAAAAGGAAAAAATGCATGAAAATATAGATATTTATGTACAATATGGGGCTATCCTATGCTCATGGATCATAGTAGTGTTTGAGCATTCTCCCATTCACTGGGCCTTCATCATTGTTTGACTCATCTAGACTCTTGAGAAAGAAGGTATTGTTACCTTGCACAGCTTGAATTACAAATGGCCCTTTCCACAGAAAGTCAAATTTGCCATGTTTTCCTTCGTCTTCCCTCCTAGAGTCCCATTTCAATACTTTGTTCCCTATGAAAAAGTCATCAGCTTTTGTTCTTTTGTCAAACACCTTTTTAAGCTTCTCTTGTAGAACCTGGGTCCTATGATACACTTCTTCCCTTGTTTGTTGTAAGTGAATTGTTTGATTGATCCTTCTCTGGATATCATTGGGTTCAGCATGTATTTCTTGCAGCAATTTGATCACAGGGATCCCAAGGGATGATGGGAACACAACTTCCAGGCCATATACCAACTCATATGGGCTAGTGCCAATAGATCTTTTAGTGGTCAACCTATCTGCCCATAGTGCATTTACCAACTTCTTATGCCAATTCCTTTTGTTCTCCTCCAAGTCCTTTTTAATGATGTTGATTAGGCTTTTATTGGAGGACTCAGCTAGGCCATTGCCTTGAGGGTAATAGGCTGTTGAATGACCTAGGGTGATATGATATTTGTGACAGAAGTTGATCATTCTCTTGGATTTAAAGGCAGCTGCATTATCTATTATGATTTTCTCTGGGCAACCAAATCTAGACAAGATATTGGTTTCTAGGAATTGTATAATAATTGAATCATTTGCTTGTCTACAAGGTATGGCCTCTATCCATTTGGTGAAGTAATCAGTAGCTATCAGGATCCATCTATGCTGGCCTAAGGATGAAGGGTGAATTTCCCCAATGAAGTCTAAGCCCCATTGTTGAAATGGTTTTTCAGTTGAGATGGGCTTGAGGGTAAGGGAAGCAACTTTTTCTTCCCTTCAAAGATCTGACATTTATGACATGACATTACAAACTTTTTTGAATCAGTAAACAGGGAGGGCCAATAAAATCCAGCCCTCAAGATTTTATCAGCTGTGGTTTTCCAATATAAGTGCCCTCCCCAGTCTCCTGCATGAAATTCTCTAAGGACCTTATCAACTTCATCTGAAGTTAGGCAGTTAAGTAGGACACCTTCATGATTTTTCCAAAATAAAACATTGTCTATGATACAAAACTTTGCAACTTTCAATTTTAGAAATTTGTTCTTGGTTCTGGATAACCCTGGAGGAGCTTGCAGGTTTAATAATACAAAACATATGTCAGCATACCAAGGTGATTGTAAAAAGGCTTGATTGATCTGTGGAGTCGCCATCTCCTGTTCATTATCCAGTTCATTGATGTCAAGGGCTTGGAAATTAGTTTCAGTCATTATTTTAGCTAGCCCTTGTCCTTTTATAAGTTTTGTTGGTTTGATTTCTATATCATATTCCAGAATGTTGGCAATCCATTTGCCCCTCTTGCCTTCCATTCCCTCTTGAGTTAAAATGTCCTTGACTATTGCATTGGGCACATATGCAACTATGTGATAGTATAAGATATAAACTCTGAAATCCTTTATGGCTTTTACCGGGGCATATGCTTGCTTTTCCATGATTTTGTACTTGAGTGGGGCATCCCTAAGGGCTCTACTGAAAAAGGCAATAGGTTTTTCACATCCCAAGTCATCCTTTTGCAGTAAGATAGCAACAATTGTATTTTCAGAAGAAAAGGAGAAGATTATAAAATCTCTATCAAAACTAGGGCTTGTAAGCACAGGTGTTTTTGTCAAAGCTATCTTGATTTCTTCAAAAGCTTGTTTAGCCTCAATTGTCCATTTGACCTTGGCATCTTTCTTGAGCATGTTGTTTAACAATCTTATCAGCTCGGCCAAGTTAGGAATAACTATTCTTAGGAAATTAATCTTTCCTAAAAAGGCTTGTAATTCTTTGATGTTTCTTGGATGGGGAACTTGCAGTATAGCTTGAATCTTATCAGGGCCGATTCTTATGCCATATTTTGAAATTATATGACCTAGGAGTTTTCCTTCTTCCAGGCCAAATAGTGATTTCTTTGGGTTCAAAGAAAAGACATACTTTCTGCAAATTAAGAAAACTTGTCTAAGGTGTTTTAAATGCTCCTGGTCTGATTTTCAGAAGGTTGTTAGATCATCAAGGTATATTACTAAGAAATCATGGATTTCTTTGGCAAAGGCTATATCTATTGCCCTTTGAAATGTGGCTCCAGCATTCTTGAGTCCAAAAGGCATTTTGACATATTTGAAAGTTCCCCAAGGTGTGGTAAAAGTTGTTTTATCTTGGTCATCTGGGTGAACTAAGATTTGATTGAATCCTGAGAAACCATCCAGTAATGAGATCCTTGAAGCTCCCACTACCCTTTGTAAGATGTGATCCATTTTTGGCAAGGGGTAGTGGTCTTTGAGAGAGACTTTGTTTAAATTTCTCAGATCCACACAAAGTCTTATCTCCCCAGTTTTCTTACTTGTAGGTACGAGGTTAGAAATCCATTCAGAAAACCTTCTGGGAGCAATAATCCCAGCTTCATACATTCGTTTTACTTCCTTTTCTATTAGGGGAAGAAGCACTAGATTCACTCTTCTTAGTTTCTGTTTAAAGGGTTTTTGGTTTTCTTTCAAGGGTATTGTGTGCTGGATAACTGTAGTATCATAGGATTTAAGGTCCTCATAGCTCCAGGCAAACACATCCTGAAACTCTTTGAACAGTTTGACATATTCTGATTTCTTATCAGGAGGTAAGGTTCTAGAAAGCTTGACCATTTTGGGATTTTCAATGGTCCCAATGTTGCACTCCTCTATTTCTGCATTGATGGGTTGCATCTTTGGTTTCTTAGAGAGATCATTTGAATCAAAAATGTCTTCTAAAGTAGCAAGACCTATGGGCAAGAAATTATCTTTTAGTTGAATTACTTCAGTTTCTTCTTCATTAATTTCATCAAGATCTGTTACTTTTAGCTTCTGTAAATTGGCAGAGTCAACGGTTGTAGGATGTAATATCATATCTGCTGTTTCAGCTGATATACTTGTGTTTAGTTCATCTTTTTGGTTTTGATCATTTCTAATGCTTGTGTCAATGTTTAAGTTTGAGAATTCCTCCTTCATGGTCAAAAAATTGTTTATCTGAGTATCATTCTCAAATACTTTCCAATTATCTACATTGTCTGGGACAGAAGGCCTGTGTTTAATCTCAGCAGTGAACTGGTGGTTAGGCCTAAAAGGAAGTTTACAGGTGCTTGCAAAGGTTGCCAAACTGTGAGCATGCAAGTTGTGGTTCCTAGGTATTTTGGTGAGCTGATATTCTAGGAAGTTGTTGAGCAAATTTGTCACTGCTAACCTATAAGACCTCAACCTGGGATCATTTGTGACAAAATTTCCCTTTATCTATTGGATAATTAGGTCTGAATCCCCCAATATGGAGACTTTGGTCACTCCTAGACTCTTAATCAGTTTGAGACTTAGTAAAAGGGCCTCATATTCAGCCATGTTATTTGTACATCTGAAGTTAAGCCTATATGCATGACCTAGAGCATGGTCATTTTGAGTATTGTGTATCCATACCCCTGCTCCTACTCCTAGCTTATTTACTGACCCATAAAATTCTAAATACCACAAGGTTTCTTGGTCAATGTTTGTTTCAATGGATTTACAGATTTGTTTAGTGGGCAAGTCTAGTTTTGGTGATTCTTGTGACCTATCAGTAGACTCTGTTGGTTTGATTACATCAGTAGTCTTTTGATCTGGAGCTGTGGATTGTTCATTCATATGTCTGGTTTCCTTTGTTTCTAGGAGCTTGACCTCAGTTTTGGGACATATATCAGCATTGTATAGTATGAAGGAGTCCATGTCTGAATGGATGGAGTAGATTGGGAAGTTTTGGGGCTTGCCCTGACTGCTGACCACATATTTCATGAGTGTTTCTCGGTACAGTCTCTTTGGCTGGCCAAAGACTGAAATTGTGGCATATGACATGTCTAGTTGCAGGGATCCTTGGAGTTTGGCACCCCATGATCTTGATAAGAGCATACCATATTTGGGTGGAATGTCAACTACTACTACATCCATTAGAATTGTTTTAGCTGGATATTGGACTAGGGATACACGGAGGTCTTTGATCAGGCCTAAACATCTCACCTGGCTGGAATCAAATGAAAACAAATCTTTATGGGGTCTGGTGATATCTAATTCAAGTTTTTCCATTACTGATTTGGGCATTAGGTTATGAGAGGCCCCTGAGTCAAACATGGCATTGTGTAGTACTTTGTCATGAATATTTAGGCTTGCATAGAATGGAGGAGTCCCTCCATCCACTGATTTGCCATTGACTTCTGAGCCAAAAATCAGCTCTAGTTGGTCATCTAGAATATTAATTGCATCCCTATTTTTTGGTACTTGCAATGATCTATTAATTTGTTGTCTGAAGACCTCATGTTTGGCTAATTCTGAAAGAGGAATTGCTATTTTCAGTTTACCAATTTCTGTTTCAAGATTGAAAGGTTTTTCCATATGAATTTTTGCATTGTGAGCAGCAAATTTTTCTTTTTTCTGCTGAATTTTGGGTGACCATGTCCTGATCAGGTACACTGTTTTGGGGTATGCTTGGGTTGGCTTTGTTTTCTAGAGGTCTGCCCAAGATTTCTGTTGGGAGAAGAGGTGTAGGTGTAGTTTTTACTGGAGGCTGTACATCAGATATAACTTCCTTGTGACCTATTTTTGGGGTTTTTTATCTGAGGACTCTGTTAAGACAGCTTTATCATTGGATTTCTTGGGCAGTTTGTTGTTTGCTTGTTTGGTATTCTCAGGTACATCTATGGTTCTACTTCTTAACTTGTATTGTTTGTGTACTTCATAGACTGTTGTGTCATACCCTTCTCTGAAATCAAATGACTCACCAGATTTTGCTTGGAATTGCTTGTATTCTTGGGCTTGTTGGTCATCTTGTGTTAAGAATACTTGTTGTTTAGTGTCCAAACCCATTAGATTGATGTGGGGATCTTCTATTTGTTCACTAGTGGTTGAGGCCTCTGCATAGTTTTCTTGAAATGGAGGTCTGATATTCTGATCAGGACTAGTTCTCCTAGCATTTGGGTTTTGGTTTTTTCTAAAATTGGGATTCCTAGTAGTGTTGCTTGTTTGCCCTTCCCAAGAGGACTTTCTCTCCATGGTCTCAACTTTATCTCCCAACCTCTCCATACCCTTCATGATTGCATCTAGCTTTTGGTCAAAGGTTGAGGGTTCTTCTTTAAATGTTATTCTTCTCTCATTTTTTGCTCTGGTTCTCTTCTCAATCAGGTTTGCCTCCACACTTACAGCTATATTTTTCACATCTGCAAAACTTGGAGGTGCTCTTTCTCTTAATTGGTATGCCATGTCTAGGTCAAATCGATCAGGAAATTTGATCAAGGCCAGATCAGGTGGAGGTCTCAAGTTTTGACAGATGGCGTTATATACATTGTTGAACCTAGCACAGTAATCTTGAACTGTTTCTTGTGGACCCCTTTTCAAGTTATCGTACTCTGTTAGTATGTGTAGAGGGTCTTTCTTCTTTTCCCATCTGTTTAAAAAACTTAGGTATAAGGCATCAGGATTGAGTATGGAATTTGCAGCTAGGGACCTAAACCAGTTCCTTACCTCCCCTGTCAAACTTTGCACAAAAATTTTCATTCTTACATCTTCATCATCTATCTCATAGTTCTAAAAATAGTCCTGCATCCTTTTGGTGTGTTGTTGGGCTGTATAAGTGCCAGTACCATCAAAGTAAGTGATTTTGCTTTGATAGTCTTGGGGCATTGCCCCTGGATTTGTAGGCAGGTGTAAAGGAGCATATCTAGCCATATTTGCAGGGATAAAAGGGAACCCAAGCAGGAGTGGAACAACTGGAACAACATGGATAACAGGAGTAAGGTGTGTTGGGGATGGAGGAGTGGGGAAACTACCTTGGGAAGTGGATGAGGAACTAGGATAAGTAGGGATTGTGTGAGGGTGAACTGATGCTTTGACAGGAGTAGGAATATAGCTCTGCTGATTTCGTTCTGTATCTGAATCTGAGAGCTCCCCTAGCTGCTCTTGCTTTTTTAAGATTTTGGGGATTAAATTGGGGTTTTCAAAGATAGCTGGGGGATTAGGGTTAGGATTGAACCTAGTGTAACGAGATTTCTTCTTTGGAGCCAGCTTCTGAGTTTTCTTTCCTTGATATCTTATGATAAGGTTTAAACAGGAAGCTTATTTCCTTTCACTTTGTAATTTGACATAAGCTCCCCAGTGGAGTCGCCATTGATGTTATCACTCAGGTTGTTCCCTGCTTCCTAAAGGGAATACGGACGAGGTAACCACTGACCAATCTTTTAGCTATAGGTCCTAGCCTACCTGTAACCAGAGTGGGCTCTCTCTTTATAATTTAGCTTTGTTGGTGGATGATTTTAGGCTAGTTATGGTGTGCTGTTTTGTTTGAGTTTGGTGGGTTGGTGAATCCAGATAGAGTTGAGATATAGATCATGGAACAGTTTGGTCCATTGGGCAATGGAGTTGAGGTAGTGTGCTGCTGAAGAATGTTTTATGAAGGCAGAGTGTTGCTGCAGAGCCAGAAAGGCATATGTGAAGCAATTTACCAAATTTTTTGATGAAGTTATGGAATTAGTGAGTGAAAGGAAACTAAGAATCTTTCACTATGATAACAAAGGAAAAATGAAAGTATTGCTTAAGAGCAGTTAAGAATTCTTAAACAATATTCACAATGATAGAATTAGTTTAGACATGAGCAATCAAGAATTCATATCCATGGCTAATCCAGAAGAAAGCATATTTAGAAATAGAGATTGAGCATAGGGTGTTCAAAACAAATCCTAGGCTATTCCTTTTCTCTATTTACTATGATCATGAAAACATAAGAATTATGGAATACACAGAAAACACATACACAGTTCAGAAAAACTTATTGCTCCAACAAATGACACAGGAATTCTGTAACATAACAGAGCTATTCATTTCCATATTCAGACAACATACAAACTAGAAAACTCCACCACCAATTTGTATTATCAAAATGTCTCAAATATACAATAGAGCTCTTCAGAAAAGATTTCACTACAACTGACCCACAATGCGTTCTCTGAGGGGATATATATACAAAATAGGATACAAAATATCTCAATAGTGAGTTATTGTGCAATAAATTGCACCACCAACTCTCTTACAAAAAGTAAATGAAAAACATAAGTACAACATTTAATGATGAGATAGCAGCTATCTTTCTGTCAGACAGCTTTTGACTTTATGGCTCAGGAAAGTGGATTGTAGCTGTGACTTTAACTCTGCGTTAATTGAGCCTGCTGTCTGGGTGCGTTGGTGAGTCACTTGTACGGATGCTCCCTGTGATACCTGTGTGTTGATCTATTTGCTGACCTGTACCGTGATCGAGACTTGATTTTTCTCAAAAAGGAATAACATAGTGGCATTATCTGGGCAGAATTTCCAGCATTGCCTGCCACCAATCAGCTGGAGGTACCTGATGCCTCCTTATCTTCACCAGTGTTTCATCTGCTTCTGTATATCTGTAGAAGTTTGGAGGCACCTCAAACAGATGATTTATCTCATCCGCAATAAAAAATAGATTTTCTAACTTGTCATACAGAGACTGCCCAGAGGGAGGCCCTGCTTCTTCTGTGGAGCTGTTGGATGCTGTTATTTGATTTTCAACATAATTGTTGATCCTTGTCATATACTGATTATATGACAGCAGCTGTCCTGTTTGAGTCACTAGGCTTGGCAGTCCTTTATCCTGTAATATTGTCATTTTTTCCCTGAATTCATCAATTTCTGCTTTCATTTCTTGACATTTTCTCTTCAGAGTTTGAGTGAAGTTCCTCAAGGTTAGCACTTTCTTAGCTGTCAGGATTGTATATGTTCTGTTGTTTATCTCTAGAGCTGCCAACTCCTCCCTAGTGCGGTTATTGAGGAAGTCTATCATTTTATTGGCCTGCTCAGGCATGATTCCCAGTGTTGTTCTAGCTCTTTGTATCTCCACATGAGCCATGCCTATTAGTTCAACCTGCTCATATATTGCCTGGATTGACCTCCATTGGCCCTGTATTGATTGGCCAATTTTGGCCCAAATTATCTTCTTTATTTCTGCTAAGGTATTGCCCAAGAGCAATTCATTTTCCAAAGTTTTTACTTTGGCCTCTAAGGCCTTTATTTCTCTTTGTTTTTCTACTACTGTCATCTTGGATTTATCATAGCTGGTCTCCAGCTTGGCCAGTCCATCCTTGGCTTCATTTATTTCTATTACTTGAGTCTCAAGCTCTTTGATAGCTTTCATCAAGTCCTCCATACTCATGCTGGATTTTGCTACTACTGTTGCTTTTGTTGTTGCTCCTGTTGCCGATGTAGTTGTGGTTGGTGCTGGAATGGCAGGAGGGGCTACTGCTGCTTGTGTAGGAGGGGCAGGTCCAAGAGTTGTAGATGTTTGAGGGGGCTGGGAGGCTGACTCCCCTTGCTTGTCCTGCAATGCCTTCTCTAATTCTGCTTCCATTTGCAATATTCTTTGATTCATCACCCAGAAGCAGTCATGGCATCATCTACTTGCTTTTCTTGTGCAAGTTCTGCTGTTGAGGGTGAATGGTAGGAGGCAATTTTGCCTCTTCTTAGGCAGCAATGTCATCCTCTTTTTTCTTCATAAGGGCCCTAACACCCTTTGGATCCTTTGGGTCATGTCCCAGATCAATGATTTTGTCTTCCAAAGTCTTTATTCTGTTGTCCTTTGCAGAGGAAGACAACCTTTCCAAATAAAGCTGTGTATTGTGTTCTTAAGCGCTTCTTTTAACTGATGGGACAGCATGACCCTGTCTGCAAGTGTTGCATACACCATTTCCCTAGTCTATTTGTGCAGCTCAATCTGATCCATGGGGTGTATGTCTTTAGAAAATACCTCCAAGTTTGTTCTAAAGTAATCTGCAGAGGTTTTGGGATGTGGGACTTTAGGCTTTAAATGAGTAAAAATCATTTTTTCCTCTTTGAGATCATAGGCGGCCATCAATATTTGTTTTTTGGCTGGAGTTGCCTTCAAGAATTGATCATAGAGTTGCACCCTCAACAATTCATTATGTGCCTTGATCTCCATGAAGACTCCTTTGATTCCAGCTGGTTTCTTGCCCTGCTGCCTTGAGGAGGATACCTCTGTGCCTTGCTGTATGGCCTGTTCTAGCTGAAATGAGCTAGTGGCAGTCTGTTGGCTTGATTGCCTTTCTCTGCTGTGGCTTTCTGCCCTTTCCTCACTGATATCTCCCTCCTCTGTTTCAGGGTCAATCCTTGGCCTCTTGGCTTCTAGTTGCTGTGTTGACCTAGTTGGAGGTGTGACCTCCTCTCTATCTCTCTTTTTTCCTCTCTCTTCATTGAGAGGAGTTTGCAGAACTGGGATTTGGGGTGGTCCAGTTTGCTGTGAAGGGGCTTGCCCTTGAGTCTGATCCTTTGAGGTGTTGGGCTGCCCTGTCTCTGTCTGTTGCTGTTCATCCATTATTTCTTTTCCCTTTGCTGTAGTGGTTGTTGTAGGAGCTTGCTGGGTGTTCTGTGCAGCTGGAGCAGTAGAAGTGCCTTCTCCTACTTGGACTTGTTGTTTTAACAAGACCTGTTGACAAGAATCCAAGTCAAGAGTTTTTTCTAAATCTTTCACAGTCTGCTCCATTTTCTCTTCCTGAGTCAATTCTTCTACTATTGATTCAGGTACCCATTCATCTTGGTTGGAAAAGTGTTGTATTTGTGGGTATGGGCAATGCTTATAGGCTAGCAGCCTATACTTGACTCTCCTAGCACTGATAAAACCTTCAAGGTCATAAGGGACCCACCAGAAGCTTCTTTTGAGTTTGAGTTGTTGCCCCAGTATTTGAACAGCTTCTTGCCAACCATCTTTCTTATTCATGACAAATGGGCCTAGGTGGTCTCTGAACTTTAGATTGGCTTTCTTCTTCGCACTGTGGAAGTGTGTAAGATCAGAGTTTATGAGTAGTCTATAGTATTCCAGGGCAAACAACCTCATAGGCACATACTTTGGGAGCCTGTAGGGACAGAGCTCACAACCATAGATTCTGATAACTGTGTGATTTTGGTACAAATACCAATCACCTATTTTGTAATTCATGGACAGCTGCAAGATTTTTTGCATATCTTTGGACAATTTGTTAGGAGGAGTCCTCTTTAAGAGACATGTGACTGGATAAACATACTGGTCAATAAATTCACAGTATGAATAGGGGGAATTCTGGACTTGGTGGAAGACTGAAGACCAAAATATAACAGACCTCCTCTCACCCTGTGAGTCTAGCTTCTTGATTGGGCACTGGAAGCAATATGTTTGATAATACATGAATAGGTGATAGATGTATGATGAATACTTAAATATTGCCTCCCTATTCAACCTTGACAATTGGTCATGCATCTTGTTCGCAATATACTTGGCATAATTGTACTTCACAGCAGGGGGTTTCTCAAGGCTATATGCAGACAGCATGACCAACATAGTTTCATCAACATGCTCATTTGTGGTGAACCCCAGCACAGAGGTTAACATATCCACCAGCAGCTTGCCTACCTCATTGAAATTTGCATATGAAAAAGGAGGTGGCCCAGAAGGTTGGCAGTATGCCTTCATGAAATTCTTGGCTACTGCAGCAATGTTTGTGCTAGAGAGCTTGGAGCCCTCATCCAACAAGTACTTAATGGAGAATGGGTACAACAACTGGGTTTGCTTGTAGTTCAACATTTGATTGATGGAATCTGATGTTATGTAGAAGAGGATGCTCCCAGATGGAGACTTTATAGCTCTGAGCTTCTAGTCATAGTTTTCTGCACAGAGGTGAATGACTTTAGGGAAAACATTCACAGATGGCAGGAAGTAGGTGGGCAGATTAGATTCCCAGATGACATACATGTCACTATTGTCCAAGTGACTGTTCCTTAGCTGGCAGAAGGTCTGTAAGTGGTTCCTCTCTGCCACAAAGTCTGCAATGAGGAAATCACTGTCTACCAGTGGCATAGCTTCCAATTCTTTATTTGGTGGATTCACAGGAGCTACATCTAGTGCAGATGGAGTGGCCATGTCTGATTTCAACTGGATGTTTTACTTGATTTTTAGGATTGGTACAAAGGCTGAGGAATGCCTGCTAAATTCTGTCTGGTAGTGAGCAGCTTGAAAGTATAAGGAGACTCTTACTGGTTTTGATGAACTGAGGGGCACTCTGTTTGAAGAATCAGAGTGTGTTTGAGCTAATTAGTTGGTTTTTCAAGGGAGTTTTGCTATAACAGGGATGAGGGAACAGCTATATTTGTTTCTAGCCGGTAGCTCGGCTTCTCTGATTACTTTTATGGTGAATTTGCCGAAGGGCACGGGTTTCTTGCAGAGTTGTGTCCTGTAGGGGCTTAACCAGGTTTTTAAGTGTTCTTTAGTGGACAATTAGGAAGTGAGGAATTTTAGCAGAGTTATTTTGCAGGAAATTAGGAGAACAACAGGAGAAATGAAGGTAAAGGAGGTCGGCTACGGCAAATACCTGGTTTTTATGGTGTACGAGGCGTCGAACTGGACTAATTGTAGGTACTTGGGTTGACGATGAGGGCGGCAGCAAATTTGGCGGGTGAAATTTGGATTTTGACCGTTGAACGACATTTTCGCATGCAGAGGAGCTCCGGAAACAACGAATAAGAATGAAGAATAACGGTTATTTCGCGTCTTTTTATGCATTTTTGGCCCTTTGGCACCTTTTTGGTGCTGACATCATACTGATGTCATCATGGGCTCGGGTACGGCAGGGTGACGTGGCAGCTGACGTGGGTGCCCAGGTGGCGGTGACACAGTGGCAGGGCGGATAGGCAGACAGGCGACGTGGATATGACGTGGAGGCATGGTGGCGGAAAAGGCGGGGTGACGTCATGCTGATGGGGGTGTGACGTCAGCGCGGGGGATGGGCGGTAAGTGGTTTCCCTGGAGGCCCTTAGGGTGGTAAGCGGTTTCAAGGGGGGGGGGGCTCCGAACACCACGGGAGGCCGACGCGTGGCAGGGGTACGGCGATAATACCGCCAATCCCTCGGACACAAAAGGTCGAGCACTTCTCATACGAAAATGACCACCCACCGTTGGATGGGCGGGGTCCGTGATCGGGTGGTGGGCGGCGAACCTGATGTGACGGTGCATTAACAGAGGGGGACCCGCGCGTTATATTAATATATTTAAATAAATTAAGCGCGGGGATGGGTAATAAACATTAGGATTTTGGGTTTTTTGGGTTAATTGGCACCCACTTGTCAATGTTTTAACTAAAAAAATTATAATCAATGAATTTTGGGCGGATAAAGGGGTAAAGGGGTTAATGAGGGCAGGGTTTTGATTTTTTGATTTTTTGACCATAGTTTTTGACAAAAACCATAGTTTTAAGGTGAAAGGGGGGCTAATACTAACCCCTGATAGGTTAATATTTCCCAAGGAAGGGTTATATAGCTATAGTGCTAGGGGGAGGGCATTTATACATATTTTTTGGGAATTTCTCCATAGATCCTAATAGAATTAGGGAAGGGGGGTAGTTATGGAGCTAAATAATACATTAGTGGTTAATATGTCTTTGTGAAGTGAGTGAAGGGGTATGGCTAAGTTCTAAGAGGTAAAACTTAGGAATTGAAGATAAATGAAATGATAAGAAATATTTTTTACACAAAAAATGTGGCTTCTTTTCTTGATTAAACTTCATGGTTTAACCCAGTAGCTTGTCATGAAGTGAAGTGGAATTGGACACTTGAGCAAATCTCAAGGTCCTTGGGGGTGTTAGTAAATGATGTTTGGGGGAAGATAGGGGAAATTAGACATGCTTCCAATGTTTTGTCCTCCACTCTCTGTTTTGATGCCAATACCCTGAGTGGCATGAGTCTTTGCACTTAATAAGCCAATTGGTGATGGCCCTCCATTTCTCCAACCTTGCACTACTTACCCATCCTAGTAATCCTAACATTTTTTCTTCATTTGAACTGGGTGCACTTGAATTAGCAGACCCTGATTGTTCTCTTTCTCTTTTGACTGCCTTCCTATCTAAATGTACCCTTATTTCTTCCGAGGACCCAGGTTAAGCAGTTGGGCACCTTCATTTCTCTACCTAGCTAGTCATCTACCAAGCTTGAGCTGTTTGGACAGGAAACATTCTCTATTCTGCAACAAGCAATTTAAACATGGCATGGTCCAATTTAGACTATTGGGCCATCCATAAAGTATGATTAGCAGCAATATTTGTAGAGTATGATACTGTCCAAAAGATAGTAGTGGCATTTTGACTGGCCACTTTCCTGGTCTTTAGTTTGGGGTTCATTTTCACTTTTCTCTTGACCATTTGATTTTCTTTCCTTTTGATTATTATTTTAAGGCATAGCCTCTTTTCACTTTTTAATTTTCATAGCATGTACACAAAATATGGGACCTTTGCAGCCTGCAATGATGAACATATTTATCCCTTCCACTGTCAATCATGAAAGATGAAACCTATTGGTATAGGAACCTAACAGATCCTAAAAGAGTTTCAGCTATCCAAGCACTTTCATTACCAAGAAATAATAATGAAATTCAAGGTTTTCTTGGAAAAATCAATTTTTTAAGAAGATTTATACCTAACTATGTTGAAATAGTTAAGGATATCATTGATATGTTGATGAAAGATCATGAAGTTAAATGGAAAATTCCAGTTAGAAATGAAACTGACACTGGAATTCTTAAATTTATTGAATAAAATATACTATCTAGGTTTGGATGCCCCTAACAGATAGTTACAAACAATGCAGCAGCATTGAGTAGTGTCAATATGATTGAATTTTGTTAAAAATACCAAATTTTGTTGCATTATTCTACCCCTTACTATCCATAAGGAAATGGACTAGCAAAGTCCTCAAACAAGATCTTGGTTAAATTCATTAAGAAAACACTAGAGGAGCATAAAAGGAGTTGGGACAACCATCTCATATATCTAGTTTGGACAAATAGAATCTCTCCAAAGAGGTCAATAGGTAAATCTACTTTTTAGCTTGTTTATGGTAAGGAAACCATATTTCCTACACATCTAGATTTTCCTGTCGTGATGTTTTTACAAGAACCAAATGAAGAACTTGATGATTTTTCTAGGAGAATCAATCAGATTATAGAACTTAATGAAAACAGAGATGAAGATCATTACAATATTTGGAAATATCATAACAAAATAAAAGGTTTCTTTGGAATAAAGGCTAGAGAAAGAGATTTTAAAGGAGGAGATTTAGTATTAAGATGGGATACAAGAAGGGAAGATAAAGGAAAACACGGAAAGTTTGATAATCTCTGGTTTGGACCTTTTAGCATTACAGATATTAAAGGAAATAATACTTTTATCTTGCAGAACTTGGAAGGAAAATATTCCTCATTGCCTATCAATGGGAAATATTTGAAGCATTATATCCAATATTGAGATTCCTTCATTCTTTCATCCTTTGTACATCACCCTATTGTTTTTATTTTTACATGCAGTGTGTCATTGTTCTCAATAGAGACCCCATTAGCCTTAGGAGTAGGCACATGAATCTACAAGTTCTGTTCATCCCGCAAGAGGTAGCAGTCCCTAGTTGGAGCCAATGCTGTAACATAAATAGTTTTGATAGGTTAGATAATTATAAAAGAAAATATGAAAAAATAAAAGAATAAACAAAAATAGAATAAAAGAGTGAAAATATGAAAATTTGTGAAAAAAAATGAAAAGCAACTCAATCAAAAGAAAAACAAATGTACAAGTGAGCAATCCTAAATTCCACTTGAAATAAATCATGTTTGAGTCATTTAGTAAAATCATGATCAAACATGTTTAAATTTATGTTTTAGGATTAGAAAATAATTCAACCAAACTATTTAATCTTGAGATTAGAAGATAGGATATACTAGAGGAAAAGTGACCTAAGAATTTAATCTTGGTCAATTATATATTTGTAATAGAATAGGGTTTGGAGTTACTTTAGGAAATAAAAAGGCATGCTTGATTAAATGTGCCTTTAGAATTATAATTATTCTTTGATAGATTTATTTTAGTTAAAAATAAACTAATCATGTGATTAAACATGATTAACACCATGTAATAAGTTTTTAAACATGAGTTTTATTTTACGTCGGGAAATGATTTGATGTCTTGTCATTTTACAATATCCAAAGCACACTTATCGATGACCACAATTTTCTTTGCCCAGATCAATGGCAAGAAAAGCTATTCACACCCCCCCATCCCATTTCACATTAACATCAAGGGGGGATCTGAAAATTTGTATTGTTTTTCATAGGACCCATGCATCGTGGAACTCTCTCATGATTTCACATCCCCCTCATCCTAAACCACTTATCATCGCCCCCCCCCCCCCATGAAATATACTATCGCTCATCCACTCCCACAAATGGTTAGTATATCATCTCTCGCGCATTTCACTCCACCTATCAAATTCCACCACTTGTCCATCTATGAAACATTGCGACATTCCCCTTATCATTTTCCCATTAAACTCCTACCCGTTACTAGGGTCTTGTTATCCATTAATGCTCCTAAATCCTTTTTGGTAATGATTCCATCCCAACAGTAATCGATTGAGGCCTATAAAAACACTTTAACACATTTCACGTGGATCCCCTATCTACTTTGATCACTGTTCTAAATTGATGTTATTGGTCAGAGTTTCCGCACTCCTTCTGTCATCACCTATTGAATTTCGAAATTCAGAGCCCAAATACTCTCAACATAGATTTATTTTTTTATCTAGGTACCTATTAAAACAAAATTTTCTCCTTTGATATTTTTTCTCTATCAAAATCCATAGTCATGGCACCAAAGGGAAAAGCCCATTCTTCTAGCAGTAAATCTAAAACTAATGACAACCCTAATACTTCTTCTACCCTAGTGTTATCGGGAAAACTAGTGTCCATTTAGACCTACTAATCCCACTAAGATGGGTAGCTATCTTAGAAACAAACAAACTAAAGTTACTTGTGTCTTCCTTTATGAGAGATAGATGAGAGAGAAGCAGAGAGTACCAACCTCAGTCTTTTTCTTGGCTCCTTACTTGTTTCCTCCCTCCTTTGACAGAGCTTCACCACTCTTTCCTCACTTGTCCCGCTTCAAAGAACACCTGTAGAGTCAAAGCAACATAATACCATCAAAGCATAGAGATCTATAATCATAAACAATATAGAATCAGATGTATATTTACCATAAAAATGCATACACCAATACAAGATTCAGAAATATACAAGAATACAAAGGAAAACTAAAATAGCTTTATTAATAAAAGTAGTAGAAGAGGGGATTACAACCCAGTGGTCTAACCCAGCGCCATCCTCTCAGCATGAAAGCCCTCTTCACCTCATGAAAAGCTAGATCACCCAACACTATGATGTTTCATAGAGAAACCAACAACACTTCCTTACAAAAATACAAAATTCCAGCCTCTGGATCTCTAGGATGAGGGATCCATATATAGATATTTGCAAGTGGGTGAGTCAGCTTCTGGGATTTTGATTAGTGTCATTCCTCTGATAGTTCTTGGTTCCACTTGGAGATTTCATGATCTCTTACTCATCCCTGGGTGAATTCAGAGAGGCAAGTGTCAAGTGAGTAGTTTCTAGAAGATTCTCTGGGTTTCCACCTAGCAAACTGCCTCTGGCATTTGTCTGCTCTCACTCATCGCACCCTACAGAAGGGCCTTTCAGTCTGCATCGTACCCTCTATGTGTAACAAGTCAAATGCATCGCACCCTCACCATGGAGCAGTTTGTATGGTCCAATTTTGACCAGTTCTGAGCAGTTTTTTAGGGAGAAATTCTGGGAAATGATGTAATAAGTTGACCTTGTTCCTTTAGGGTATGAAACAACACTTTTAGGGGCTTAGAAGCCTTTGGTTTATGTACGTGATTGGAGTTTCAGTGCCCAAGTATGTCTATAACAGTTTCCCCCTAAAGCATGAGGTCGTAAATCTTCTAATGTCGGGTGAAACGCTTTATCATGAGGATCTGAGGTTTTTCGAACTGGAAGGTGACCTGTAATAAGATACAATACAACAAATTATCTTCATAATATTTTCTTGATCTAGCTGAGGTGACCATTCCCATGCTCAACTTTATAAATTCATTTTCATGTACATAGCACAGACAACCGTCTGTGTGGAAGACTGATGATTCTGGTAGAGCCATCATCCCTTAGCTTGGATGATTATCTATGCAGTTATGATGTACATTTGATGTCCTTATTTTCTTGAATATATCGCAGCCCGAATGGATCAAACTAGATCCATGTTCTTCAAACTCGTTCAATCTTCACCGGAAGTACAAGTCGATCCATGTGAAAATATGTTCTGATGTCAAACATGGAAAGACATCACCTGATTACATGTCAATGATGTAATCTGTTAACAGGCACGAGAGGAATCACCAATAATGATGATGACCCTCAAGGTATTGCAATACAATTCACGTGGTGTGAATACAAGAGTCGATGTCGAACACCACATAAAATCTTTTGGTTGAAGGCCATTGATGTAAACCTATCGCTGGAAGTGAGAAACTTTCCATTGAGGCATGCAAGCTTCAAAGTACTAAAAGGGTTGTTCCTAAGTTGAATTCTTGGATAATGAGTTGACGTCAATAAGAGGTGACCCATCATAGGAGAGCCTTAATGAATCCCACATCTACGACACGGAACAAAGAAAATGATTTGCGGAGGTGAAAACAATATAATGATACAAGGTTCAAGGTGGCGGTCATGAAAGAATGGAGTGTAAAAGGTACTGTAGCAGATGAGGCGTAAGTTGGGTTGGTGAATTCTCTGAGCGACTTCTCTTGAACATATTTGCGACACTGAAATGGATTGGTAGCGTTAACCCCAAAAATGGATGGTACGGAGGACCAATGGTGATATGATCGGTGAATGGAATAACCCAACCTGATTCAATCATGGTGATGGAGTGAAAGTGTCATGTTTAAGAGCGACCTGCTACCAATAAAGTTCTTCAAGTTTTCTTCCCAATTTTTCCCTAGTCATTGCTGACCAATACCTCTTTATTTTTGTCAAGCTTGAGGAGGATAACATATGCCTGTTCTATAATTTTCCCTTTGAGCAAACCTATCGCTACATTTTAGCGAGCGTAGCAATAGTGAAACTCACTCTTGTCTATAATGGACAAGCTTGTCGCTATTGTTTTAACGAGTTTAACGACAAAGATAACTCAGTCCTTCCAATTTTAGAGAAACTGAAAAGAGACAGAAAGGAAACTCCAGTAATCCTTTTTCATAGTATAATCCCTTAAGTCCGAAAAATTATAAAATGATACGAATGGGATGAATTTTCCGATCACTTTAACGAGCCGAAAAATACAAGTGCTCAATATTTTTGTGTAATGATCCCTCTGGTCCAAAAAGATTAAAATATAGAGGAGGGATGGAACTTCCAATGACTTTAACGATCTAGAGAGGCTGATTGCTTAGCAATCCTTTTATATTTTACGAGTCTAAAAGGAGCTTAAAAGAGACTCGTCTTTGAGGAACGAGTGATATTTTCGGGTAGTAGCTAGTTCCAAGCAAGGTTTGGAACTTTTCAATCATGGCAATGTAAAGAAGATGGCTAACAGAATCAGTCGTTGCAACTTTTCCTCAAAAGGGTAAAAAATCAAGTGGAGGTGGATGATCAGCTAAAAGGTGGAGGTGATAGTAAGAACATGACCAAGGCTCAAAAGCTGATAGCAAAGTGATCACAAGAGTTATTTTTCAAAAGTGGGTTCATTTTTTAATGAGCTTGAAATCTAGGGGAACATATGCTCATAACTAGGTTTATTTTTTAACGTGCTTGAATTTTGTGAGAACATTGCTCGTGCCAGTCATATAATAAGGATATCTCTCATCAATAGGTTCATTTTTTAGTGAGCTTGCCCCATGTGCAACTTTGCTTTGGAGCCTTTTATATGCAAGATAGGAATGACCAACCTACGAGGTTAAAGGGTTGAGAGCCTACAAACTAAGAAAATAAGCCTACAAACTACGAAAATAAAATTTCGTATTTCAATTACATACAAAAGGTTTGCATTACCCCAGATATAAAGAGAAGTAGAGTTTCCAGGTTACCATATGGAAGTTCTCGCATTAGCAAGATTGTTCCATTCGCATTTGTAGAAAAAACACTTCCTTGGCTCTATCCATCGAAATAAACAAAGGTGAATGGTGGGAGATTCCACTCACATAACATTTGACGAGTGAATCCTTTTCTAGTCTAATCCCATTTTCCTAAATGGATGAGTGTGTCAGAGTAGTCATATATCCTACGCAGAAACCTACGTTATATATGAGGTTTTCCTGCCGAAGCAGACCAGGGTGCATGCCCCCTGGGTTTAGTCACATTCACCGAATCACTCAAGCTCATCAGGTGGACATACTGGAGGTTGATGAGACATTCCTTATGCAAAAAGACCAGTTAGGGATGGTATTTGACTATTAGCTGTGTTTGAACAAGGAAAATGAAAGCTGCTCAACAAGCTGAACCATTCTACCTTCATACGGGAAACACATCACCCTAAAGAGTGAGGAAATAATAGCTCCCATGCTATAAATGTAGTCACGTACAAGGAGTAGATTGTAATCTAATGGCCCTTGGACTACCATCATGTTTAAATAAACAGTTTTCCTTCTCAAAGTTATAGCAAAATTTGGAAGGATCCCTAATGGTCGACTGGTTCCTTTGTTGAAGTCTGACAGATTTCGAACCTCAGGCAGAAGTGATGGCGAACCAAGTGCTTTCCAAGCAGTTGAGGAAAGGATACTCACAGAGGCCCCTTCATCTATGATTGTACCAGCCATGATCATTTTGTAAGCTTGTACTATGATTCAGAATGGTACATTAGATGGTAGGCAGGGTCTCCCTAGTAGATTCCAATCAAAGGAAATGACTAGATTGCTTGGAGGAGGGACCGAATAGATGGTCGGATGAATCTCTGAAAAAATTCCTTCCTGCGGTAAAGGAACAGGTAGATTGCCCCCAAGTTCATTGGATTCTGTGTTAACAAAAAGAATTTGAACAGTGTCGTTCTCATTCTCTTTGGTGACTATATCATCTGAAGGTAGACCTTCTAAAGACAAGACTGCGTCAACTACCGTCTCGACCTATTGACTTTGGTCCAGTGTGGGCTCAGAGGGTTTATCTTCAATGATAGGTGCTTTTACTGACCATAAAGGTGTTTTGGTTGGATTTTCAACTAGCAATAGACTCGGTAAGAGTTTCTGGTATCTAGGAGGAAGCTACGGTGGTGAAGCAGGACGGTTATCCAAGACTCTTTTAGCTTCGTCCAGGAATGGACAACGGTGGAGGGCATGAGTGCCTTTACACAGTCTACAAAGAAATTTATATCTTCCCTTTTTTCCATTGACTTTGTTTTGACAATGTACTCTCAACATGATCGTCAAAGGTTGTGGACACCATATTGTGCAAGTGGGGAGACCAGTCCCTTAAGATCCATGGGATGCAAGGACAATCTTGATGATAGTGGTCACCTTTGCAATGATGCATGGAGATTTAGGTTTGGATGGTGCAGTGTGTTGATTTTTGCCAGACAATGCATGGTTTCCTCCTTTCGTCGTTGGCTTCTTCTTCTTCTTCTCCTTCCCTTTCTTCTTCTTCTCAGTTACTTAGTTTCTAGTTTTACTAGCTTCACAAAGTGAAGAGGAAGAAGCAGAGGGAGAAATAAACAAAGTAGAAGGATGGGGATAACTCTAGTATCATCTGGTTGCTGATTTGATTGCTCAGGAATCATGGTGTTTTGAACGATAGCGGTTGAGAAAAGCCATACTGGCAAGCTGATTGTAAGTCCTGGAAGGGACAATGTAGCCATATGAGGTGCACCAACATCCCCCCAAGAGGAGAAGGGACTAGGATTCCCCCCAAGGGGAAATCCTTGATTGGTGGACTCAATTTTCTCAACCTAAGACCAACAAGGGAACAGTGATTGTATTCTGATTAAAATAAATTTTATGACGCTTTGACACAACTTTCTTTTTCAATTTTAAAGAGTCGAGAAAAAGCTAAAGATGACTCTAGTCACCTTCAATTTTTAATGAGCTTGAAGTGACAAGTGCTCAGATGGACCTTTTCATTTAAGGAGTCTGAAAAGGAATGAAAGTGACTACTCTAGAAATCTAGACAGAGGGATTACCAAACCAATCACAAAACTGCAGAATAATTTTACGTACGGCAGTCAATCTTCCTGAATGCTCTATTCAATGCATTGCGATCGATAGGGTGGCAGACACAGCTTCCTAAGGATAAAGGATATAGCCTATTGTGGTCTCCCAATATATACTCGATGGTATGTGGGAGCACAAGTCCGTACTGGCACTTATCGTATCAAGAAGGAGGAATCACCCAACCTACAATGAAAACGATAGTTACCAGGCTTTACGATGCCGGAATACATCTCTAGCCTAGACTTTTAGATGTTGTGCATTAGGTTCCAAAGTATTTTTATGTTCATTGAAGTTTATTTTACAATTGATCTTTCTTAAGAATTTTGCCTTTAAGGTTCACAACGTGATGTAGATATACAATTCCTAAATATGTAATCTAAGATGATAAACAGTCATTTACTTTCTTTTTGCAATGGAAATCCTAGCTACTAAGGAAAGAGAAGTAAACTTCTTTCAACATAGAGCAAAGAGTACACACTAAGATGCACTGTCCTAAATCAATTTCTGCATGCAGTCTAAATGCAAATGCACATGCATGTATTTGTTTTTCAGTTTCCTTAATGTGAGAATGGAAAAAAGAAAACTAAGTACAAATCTGAACTATCTTTCCTCAAAGCGACACTTTAGCAATTTCTTTTCAAAACAAAAGGAAGATTTAGATGACACTTTCAATTTTGACTTGAAAAATACTTTCGACACTTCAAATAATTGATGATCCAAATCAAATACAATAGCAAAAGTTTAATCAACTATTTAAAAGAGGACTATTGTACGATACTCTTTTCTTTGACTAAAAACGACACTTGCGACACTTTCAAATCAGAAAACGACAGTTCGATTAAGCTACTATTTGCAAAGGAGAACTGTAAATGATGAAAAATACATTAAAACATTCACAACCCTTTATCAATGGAGGCTGAATAATGCAAAGGAAGAGAGTTTCAATAGTGATATACTGATCACAAACAGCAAAACTACCTAATAAAACTGAAGATAATGAAAAGAAAACCAAAACCTGGAGGTAGAAATAGTCTCACTCAATCATCGCACCTGTAACACAAGGAAACAGGGATGCATCTCACCTACAACACATGGGAGGTGAAATGCATCCAGACTATCAATGGGATATAGTGCGATGGTCCAGGGACAAGACTAAGCTTGGTTTTTGCTCACAGTTTGCAACTTAGTTCAGGGATTTAGGCTGAGATAATGATAGGCAGTAAACACAGAGTATAGTGGCTGATCTAATGAGGTTAATTGAGCTACCACAAGGGCACTTAGGATGTTTGCAAGTTAGATGTTCAGTTCATAAGCTAACCCGGAGATTGACTAAAGCAGCATTGATTTACTTTGTAGTTGCATAGCAAAAGCAGTTCAAAGGCTAGCTGGCTTAACTTCAGGCTTCGTCTATAGTTTATAAAGTAAACAACAGTGACTAACAATCAAACTATTTTCTCCCCAGCGGGGTCGCCATTTTGTTATCAGGAAAACTAGTGTCCATTTAGAGTTGCTAGTCCCACTAAGATGGGTAGCTATCTTGGAAAGAAACAAACTAAAGTTACTTGTGTCTTCCTTTATGAGAGATAGATGAGAGAGAAGCAGAGAGTACCAACCTCAGTCTTTCGCCTGGCTCCTTTCTTGTTTCCTACCTCCTTTAACAGAGCTTCACCACTCTTTCCTCACTTGTCCCGCTTCAAAAAACACTTACAGAGTCAAAGCAACATAATAGCATCAAAGCATAGAGATCTATAACCATAAACAATATAGGATCAGATGTATATTGACCATAAAAATGCATACACCAATACGAGATTCAGAAATATACAAGAATATGGAGGAAAACTCAAATAGCTTTATTAATAAAAGTAGTAGAAGAGAGGATTACAACCCAGTGGTCTGACCCAGCGCCATCCTCCCAGTATGAAAGCCCTCTTCACCTCATGAAAATATAGATCACCCAACACTATGATGTTTCACAGAGAAACCAACAACACTTCCTTACAAAATACAAAATTCCAGCCTCTAGATCTCCAGGATGAGGGATCCATATATAGATATTTGCAGGTGGGTGAGTCAGCTTCTGGGATTTTGATTAGTGTCATTTCTCTGATAGTTCTTGGTTGCACTTGGAGATTTCATGATCTCTTACTCATCCCTGGGAAAATTCAGAGAGGCAAGTGTCAGATGAGCATTTTCTAGAAGATTCTTTGGGTTTCCACCTAGAAAATTGCCTCTGCCATTTGTCTGTTCTCGCTCATCGCACCCTACAGAAGGGCTTTTCAGTATGCATCGCACCCTCTATGTGTAACAGGTGAGATGCATCACACCCTCAGCATGGAGTAGTCTGTATGGTCCAATTTTGACCAATTCTAAGCAGTTTTTCACGGAGAACTTCTAGGAAATGATGTAATCATCTGACCTTGTTCCTTTAGGGTATGAAACAACACTTTCAGGGGCTTAGAATCCCTTGGTTTATGGACATATGTGATTGGGTTTGCAGAGTCCAAATATGTCTATAACACCTAGACCTTGATAATATGTCGTTAGTTGACCAATACTTTAAGATTGCTGACACCGAGTGTGAATTCGACTTGTTTTAATTACATTACTGGTTAAAGAAAAATTATCTTGATCAGCAGGATAACATTACCTTTGGGAATAATTAGTGCATATGTTTAACTTTCCTCAGACCCACTATTTCCTCAATTTGGTCATGTGGTGTCAAGTCCTACGTAATCCGCTACAAAGAATCATTGTGGCTCAAAATGGAGAAAATTTGATCTCCATTACACTAGAAACCATAAACCAAATGATGTTTATTCCTCAAAATGACTCCCTTATCCATTTTTCTATAGTTTTTCTAATGGACCTATTTCATAAGTTAACCTTTCCTCAAAGAGCTCAAATTTTTTATATTTTTCTCCCAGAAGATTCTCAGCTTCCTAAGAAAAATCCCCCTTACCCAGCTTCCATGTTCCCTGAGAAATCCAAGTAGATAATTGCCCTAGTTTATTTCTTTTTAGGGTATCCATCAGACTAGTGGTTAGATAAGCCTATCTTAGGATTTCTATCCATTTTCTCCACTTAGAACAAGCCAGCATTCATGTATAATTTTAGCCAATTTTTAGCTAATAATATGCATGAACAAATGACGAAAATTACTTCTAAAGACATATTCAAATATGCATCTATTCTAGTCTACATATTTCTTTTTCAGCACAGAGACAAGTTTCCAATAAACCTACATAGGCAATATTATCAAGGCATCAATCAAATAGTGACATAATGCACCTCATTATTCAAAAGAAACTCAACTGATTTTAAGTTTGCAAAATTCATTGACAGTTTTGTTCATACAGTTACAGGGCTTCTTAATAGTCAGGATGAGCCTAGGATTAATGCAAAAATTAAAAGGGTGTTACACTTGAGTGAGAAGACAAAGACTGGAGACTGGTATTTATACCTGAATTACACAAAAATAAGAGTATATGGATCTGAGTTGGCTCCATAAAAGTTGCCAAAGTATGTTCCAATGAGAATTTTCTCTCTAGAATATATAAGACAGATGATAAACATGGATGAAATCCATTTTGTTCCAAGGAAAAAGAAATCACAATTCAGGATCAAAACTCAAGTAGGACCACTCATATGCAATACTAGAACAACAGGTGGTGAAGTAGATTCAATCCTCAAGTAGTTCAAATTTTAGCCTAGTTTCACCTGGTCATATGATCCATTTAGTATTATTTCTAATCTAAGGGTGGAGCTCAAAATCACACCTTATAATCATACCCCTAGGCTAGAAATTGAGAAATTTATGAATCAAGACCAATGGGAGGAGAAACACTTCAAGAAGCAGAAGAGCAAACTCTGTCTACAGTTACTTTTCATACTCCTGTACCTCAAGAAAAACAAAGGAAAATGGAAAGAGAAGAACCCTCATCTCTGGCCTATACAAAAATAATTGCTCAAGAATTTATTATTCAGCAAAAGAAGTAGAAGACACAGCTCCCATATGTGACCATTCAAAATGAGGAAGAGAAACAGATTATTGTTATGAGTGTTTTGCAGTTTCCTACAGTGTTAGAAGAACACCTCCCTGACACCCCATCCTCTTCGGCCTCACAAAATCCTTCAGAAAAGTCATAGTCAACAGAATTGGCTGAACTAGATGACCCCAATATATTCAGCAAGTTTTTGTAGATTAAGCTGAAGAATGAAACCCTAAAGGACAACACCTATGCTCAAATTTGGAAGCAGACTTCTACCTACTAGCATAAGTTGTTAACATTTGATAGTGAAAAAGGAAGGATTCAAATGACATTCTTACAGGCTCAAGTTCCATCTCCAAAAACCTCTGTAGATTATAAGAAAACTATTTTTTCATTTGATACAAAATTAATACATCCTATTGATCAAATGGATATGCATAGACAGTCTAGAGAAATGATTTTCTCCATCATCAAAAATACTTCCATAGATATTTCAAAGTTAAGGATATCTCTCTCAAATGTCCAAACTCATTTGAAATTGGAGAAGGTTTCTTCATTAGCAAAGGAAACTAGAATTAAAACATTGGAAGATTTGGTGATTAAGCTGGGATATGATCCTGGTGATGTCAAAGCAGTGGAGGAGTTCATCAATAAGAAGAATGTAGACAATGCAACACTTAGGAAACAACTGAAATTTCCTTCTATAGAATATCCATTAACAAAAGAGATTGAATAAAGTGAACAGTATAAGGAAGACATACTCAAACTGATCATTGAGAAAAATATATAGATGAAGGAGATGGAGGAACATAATGACACTTTAAAAAAGAAGGAGAGGCTACATAGTTAATTACAGCTCTAGTGATAGCCATACCCATCACAGTTGCAGATATAAAAGGAGATTCAACATCAATGCCTGAATATTTAAATAAAGTTTTGTAGGACTTATCTCTTCAGAGTTAGGAAAATGATAGGCTTCAACAAAAGTTGAAACATGTAGAAGCTCAAAATATTAAAAATGATTCTCTTTTGGTAGAAGATATGCAGTAATCTCACCAACTAGCCAAGAAGATTGACCAATTGGAAAATCAGTCACTAATGGATCACACTTTGGCCCAAGCCAAAGAAAGGATCTAGGTAGATGTCAGAAATGCCATAACAGAGGTTTGGCCATCTATCCAAACTATATTTGAGCAAGAAGAGTTAATCGATAGATGAAAAACAACTATTGAATAGGTTAGAACATCATTAGGGAAAAAACTAACATAGGCCACTTCCACGATCAGAATCTTGAATTCAAAGACCAAGTCAGAGTTAGAACATATTTAGATTGCAGACAAAACAAAGATTATTTTGGAGATCAAAAAGGTATTTCAGAAAATGAATTTACTGACTCAATTGGATACCAAGTCTCAAGCTCTGGAAAATAATGTCCAGAAATTTCACACTAAATTCAATCTACTAAATCAAAGAGGAATTCCGAGGCTTGTAGCACCAAATGACAGACTTATCAGCTTGGAATATTACTGTGAGAAGCTTTACAACATTGCCACAGATACATAAAAGTTTGCAAGTATGTTGTAGCTGCTACAACGACCCTCCAAAATTTTGTCGTGCACCCAATTTTGGAGTCTCCCTTGAGAGCTTCACTTAAGGAATGCACACACTCTTGTTCACTCTGTGAGCTCATGTGAGCCCTTGCATCTACCTTGATTGTTCATTTCATTCAAATTTTTGCATGACAGTCTCTAAGTCATTCGTGTGACCATTTTATAGTTATTCTTAACGTCTTCGCTTTGTATGTGCTTGTTGTGTTCGCTATGAAAGCATTTGTTGCACTCGCACACGGAGTCACATTCACTATCGTGCAAGTGTCATCTTGATCAATGAACAGTCAATCACAAGTGTCACAGTTGTCATTTGCACTGTCAGTTAATCATGTTGAACATGTGTGTCTAGATGGTTTGGGTCATTTCATCATCGAGTCATGTGAGTGTGTGTTCATATGATTACCTATGTGTCTTTCAATTGTTCACACACTTAATCATTTTTGCCCAAGTTTTTATGACCAGAATCCCCTCTGATGACCAGACCATCACCTCACTTTCAACTTGATCAACTATCAACCACAACATCACAGAAGCACCAAGCTAGTATTTTCAAGTTGTGCTACCCGCAAGCATTTCAATCAACCCTCATGCTGTCCACCTGGACAATCAGACCCAACAGTCACCCTAGGACTAACTCCCCTCAAAATGTGCACATAGGCCACTGACCTTACTCACTCAGCTAACTGAGGAAATTGAGTAGACAAGCCAGAAAAACATCAAGTGTCATCCTTGTCTCCCTCACAAAATTATGAAGTTTTCCTATTCAGTCATCCCAATAGTGGAATGACTGTTCATCTCTGAAATTGTGCAATTTTCCCAGTCAGTCATCCCGACAATCGACCAACTATTCATCTTAGAAATTCCATAATGTTCATGAGCAGGCCTTCCCCTACCCATCAGTTAGCTTAGCTTAGAAATTGTGTAGAGATGATCTGTAGGCCAACCTCTCGACCTCAATGTAGTTTTCCTTCTGAACATCCCCTGGGAGCAGACTACCAGTTCCCTCCAGGATTTGCGTAGTTTTTGTTGCCAGTGTCTCCAGCATCCAACCATCAGTGTCCTCTCAGAATTTTGCAATTTTGGCTACCAGTGACCCCAACATCTAATTGGAAGTTCCTTGGAAGTTACGCATTTTTGGCTACTAGTGACCCCAACAGCCAACTGGCAGTTCCCTCTAGGAATTGCGTAGTTTTGGTTGCCAGTCTCCCAGGAAGTTCCCCCAAAAAACAACACAATCCATGTCTGCTAACCCTTCATGTAGTCTACCTTGCTCCTATGGAAAATTTTGCAAATCTGGCTATCCATCCCCCACTTCCCATTGATTCCAAACAATGCATAGAGTGTGCTTGCAGCCTAGACTGTCCCTCCAAAAATTTGCACAATTTTGTCTCCCAACCAAGCTAGACCTCATAGAAAGTCACTGTCAACTTAGATTGCCCATCTTCATCACTCAGTGACTCTTGCACAGTTTTCATCAGCAATGCCCGAAGCTATCATCCCACTTCACAACATTGTTGCCTCTCCTGGCCATTTGCATCCGAAATGATCATGTGTCATGGTAGACTAGGAGGTTTTGGATTTAATGTCGTCTCATCATGAGTGACTACAAGTATAGATACACCAACAAACATGGCAAGACGATGAATGGGATGAACAAAGGGAGAACATGCAAAAGGATAGGTTCACCAACGCACAAATGAATGATGCATGCGAAGAGATGTGCTCACAAATGGATGATCATTCAAAGATATGTTCGCGAATGGACAAACGAGCAAACATGCAAGATGTGCTCACGAATGGATAAATGAACGAACATGCACCTTTCACAAATAGATGAGCATGTCAAGCCTTCCAACATGCAATCAAGGGGAAACATGCCTAATTATCATCAAGCGAACCAAATACCATTGAATACTCCACACACTTTGCCATGCGGAGGCGAAGCTATGATACACCATGAAGACATCCATCACCCAGCAGCACTATAGCTCAACATGTACTCTAGCAGTAGCACGAATGTACCAACACTATCATGTTGAATCATGTCATGAGTCATGTAGCCCACATCTCCACTATGGGCTATGTTGTCAATCAATGTAATGTAACGTGGAAGTCCAAGAGACCCACTTGTTGTACAAAGAGTCATGTAAATTAGAAAACTCATGGAAGTCAAATAGTCATGATGGTAGTCGAATAGCCACAAGGGTTAGTTTTCACCCTTAGCTATCAATACCCCCTCATTTGTACATGCAAAGGACTTTTCACCTTAGCTCCTCCCACATAGGCAAGAAAGTTGGTAATCTTTTCTTTGAGGAGCAAGTAGTGGCTCCAATGCCCCACACTTGGAGTTAGTGATGTATGGTGTAACGATGTGTCTTGGCACTTTTTCTTAATTCAGAAGCCTACTAACAGGCCAACAGGTTTTCACCCATGTATTGTATTTGTTGTAAGACTGATCTTTAACACTTCTAATGAATGTTGCTTTAACCTGTGTTCTACATCTGAACTGTTTCATTTGTTGTAATGCACAATCTATTAATGGAAATGTGTTGTATATGCTATTAATGTTTTCTTGCCCATGTAGACTGCTCTCCCAGACATCAGAGAAACGTTTCACATGAAGCTTCTTTTAACAACTGTTGCACTCATTTGGACTGATCTGTGAGTGTTGTACATGTTATCTTAACTTGTATGTTGTGACTTCCGCATCCGTTTGGACTACTCTGCTGGAAGATATGCATGTCCTATTGTGTTGTGTGTTCCTAACAGTGTTGGGAATTCTCCCAATCGACATGGATCTCACTCTCACCCTTCCCCTCGACAGTGAAAGAACCATTGACACAAGTGACACATATGCTCACTAGGCACGTGAACCTCACTTCTCGAAGACAAAGAAAACCACTCTCCTGTGTTGAAAAGCAAGAGTTGAGGCAAATCCTTAAGACAGTTGCAACCGGGCTATCATACTGGATGGAGCTCCCACACAAAATAGTGTGAGGTCTGGTTGGGACTTCATACTAGGGTCATCCATTAAATGTTGGTGGGTCTAGCAGCGTCAACATTTTTGACACTAAAATGAGGGCGAGATGAAAAGCTATGTCCTCCCTTCTAGTTTTGAACCTCTGCATACCTTTCATGGATTCTTGCAGTCTTCTTCCTGCGTGATGTTTTTCGAATTGTGAAGATGTCTCCATCACGAGGGAGTTTTGCGATCTCTTGTCCACTTACACATATGACGGTGAAGGTGAAGTGGCCTGGCCTAAGTACTTACATGGCTTTCTTTCCATGCTTCATGAGGGAGATGGATGTTTTGACAAATAGGCCAGCTTGCTGCTTGCACACACACTTTGTGAATCTCCACGTCAATGGCTGCTCAGCCTACCAGCTGACAGTGTGTACTCACTTGAGCAATTCTACGATCTCATTGAAGACACTTACTACCATTTTGATCCAGACTATCTTGACCAAAAACTATTACAACAATGGAAGGCTCTGCATGAATCAGTTATTGATTTTTGGCAGTGCTTCCGTGAATTGTAGTTTCAAGCTCCAAGGAGCCAGATCAAATTTTCCTATCTTTGTGATTATTCGAGTATTGCCTTAATAAGTCTGCTTGTCCAAAGAAGAAGCTTGAAAATAAGCCTTTCTCAACATTCTTCAGTGAGGGAGCTATGTAATCTCATGTGGATGCAGTCACTGTCTCAACTAACTATCTACCTTCCCCTCATTCAATAGCTCCACCACTGTTGTGTGATGTTAAGGATCATGCTCACACACTTGTTCAGCTTTCACATCCTCCCAACATCACTTCACTCAAATTTTGTGTAGATTTGGTTTTAAGTCCTTCAAGTTCTCATATGCATTTAGTTCTATGACCTTTGTCTTCACACTCGGGTGTTCCTCTAGATAATATTGTCTTGTTTTCATCCATTCTAGACTCTTCACTTGTTGTGAACGAGGAACTATACATTGACGGAGTTAGTGTTGCACAACCAATATGCGTTGTCATTCATGAAGAGTATGGGTGGGAGCTTGAGCATCAACACTCGGTGAAGGAGGACTTCCTTCATTTCAATCCCCCTCCGTTTTTTCCTAACATCTTTGGTGAACCTGTTTTCCACAATTTTTCATGTGTGTCTTCATCCACAAATGCACCCATTATTGATCACTCGCAGGACTCACCGGATGTTGGCCCATCATTTGACAATGGAGAGGATAAGTTATTCATTGAAAATCCACTTGATATTTCATCTTCTCTTTCTGGAAGAACAGAGGGTGAACATCCTTCCTTCTCATCTACCCCTCTGTGTCATTCATCAAACCATGAGGATGCTGACCAACCTCCTGAATTTTCTAATCTTGGTTGTCGTGATATCCTCACCTCATCATCTAATAAAAATGTCAATTCACTCATTGTTAATTTTTCTAAGCCACTGGTCTATTAAGATCCATCTATAAATGAAGTTGAAACCCTACAGACTTTCGAGGAACTTCAGCCTAAGCTAATGGTTATTTCAGGCCCTTGCTGTCCTGAGGTTGTTTTCACTTTTGATCAGGAAATTGTTCAAACACTCAAGGCTCCTCATCACTCATATGCATGCACTCAAGATCAATTTAACACTCATATTATACTTCCTCCACTCAAACTACACGATCCCATCACTCATGCATTGGAGGAATCTTACATAGCAAGCACACTTGTGCAACGTAAGTGGTCTACCTTTCTCACATTTGCTTGCATATCACAGTCAAGGGAATTCATATACTCAACATTTGCACACAATCTAATACAGCACCATAGCAAGTCCATAGGGTGCACGACACACGCTTTCACTCATTTTTATTATGTGGATGCTTGTAAGCTTGGAGTGTGTCTGTTTTCATTGTTGTACCTTTCACATTTGCTAGTTCCCACAACTGGGTTGCTCGCGGACCAAGCCTTCACCAACATGGGTCAACCAACGTGCTCATGGCTACATTGGAAATATCACTTCACGTCATCAGGCCCATGCATAGTTAGTTTAGGAGTAGGAGTAGTTTTTGCTTTTAGTTTTCTTGCTTGCATGCTTGTTTGATTTATTGCTTTGCATGTTTGTTTGTTTTCTTGCTTGTGTGTTTTCTTACTCGCTTTTCTTTCACTTTTACTTTTGCTTCTGCTTTTATTTGTTTGTTTTGTTGGCTATTTTGTTTTACGTTCATTTTTCTTGCTTGATATATTACTATTTTTGTTTCCAGAAATAAGTGCTGCCAACTACTACATTTTGGCTTTTGAATAGATCATGTGGCTAAGATAAGAAGAGAATTGTGACACTACAGCACTTGGCCAATCTTGTATCTATCTTCCCTGTGCTTGGTTACAACCTTCGGACAATGAAGTATTGATGGAAAATATGAACCATCTGCAAGGGAAGTTTTGGTCCAACCATGAACATGTGTCCACACTAAGAAGCCCCATTCCTGTACTCAATCATCTTCTCTATTTGTACAAGCTCATCCAACTAGTAGAAACGAAGAAGGGGAAAATATAAACGAGTAAACCTATGTCAGAGGTCTTACATGCTTCTATGAAGGAATAACCTCTTTTGTTGTTAATAAGTCGGGATCTCTCTTCCGCACCAAAAATAAATAATTCCCTATGCACAGTCCTCTTGAAAAATACAAAAGCAAAAGAAGAGAAATGCTTCCTGTGCAAAGAGGTGAAGCATGCAACTCCACCAGGGTACTGACCAGGCTCGCTGGTAGTGGAGCAATGTGTGTGTTCCTACATGACTCCGTCGGGGTACTATCCAGGCCTGCTAGAAGCAGTGCAACACCAGAGATGAAAGCTTATACTCTTAAAGTTTTCAACTCGCGAGCTAAACTACCCTTCCCGAATTCGAAACACTGTGATCAAGCTAAAATTTTGATTTTGTTTGACTAAGTTGGCGAAAGGTGAACCATGTATGTCCATGGGGTAAGTGGGGAAGCCGAAATAACTCACACAACGATTCAATATTGCCCAAAAGACCAAGGCCCTATGCTAGCAATGAACTGAAATAGAGAAGCTAGAGCTCTACCAGTGTGTTGCGAAGTGTTGTAGCAGCTACAACCACCCTCGAAAATTTTGTCCTACACCCAATTTTGAAGCCTCCCTTGAGAGTTTCACTTGATGATTACACACACTCCGGTTCACTCTGTGAGCTTGTGTGAGTCCTTGCATCCCCCTTGCTTGTTCATTTCATTCAATTTTTCGCATGCTGGTGTCTAATTCATGCTTGCGACAATGTTCTGGTTATGCTCAAAGTCTTCGCTTCTAATGTGCTTGTTGTGTTCACTATGAAAGCATCTATTGCACTCACACACGGAGTCACATTCACTATCATGCAAGTGTCGTCTCGATCAATAAATGGTCAATTATGAGTGTTGTGCTTGTCACTTGCGTCATCGGTCAGTCATGTTGAACATGTGTGTCTGGATGGTTTGGGTCATTTCGTTGTTGAGTCATGTGAGTGTGTGTTTGTATGATCACCTATGTGTCTTCCGATCATTCACACACTTAGTCATTTTTTCTGAAGTTCTAACGACCAGACTCCCCTCTGACAACTAGACCATCGTCCCAGTTTTGACTCAATCGACTGTTAATCAGAACAATGTAAAAGCACCAAGCTAGTATTTTCAAGTTGTGTTTCCCGCAACCATTTCAATCAACCCTCATGCTAGTGTTGGGTCTCGAAAATGTCATTCATTTCCATTACACTTTCACTATTATATCCATTACATCACCTCCATTTCACCTCCATTTCACTACTATGTCACTACATTCATCTCACTTTCAGTATTATTGGGCCACATTTATGTTTTTCCAAAATTTATTAATTCGTAGCCATTTTAAGTGACTTTGTGGTTAAAAAATAGAAAATAATGTGCATATGCTTATACCTAACAAGTGGGTTGAGATTGTTGACATGTGTAAGTCAAAATGAGGCTTCTAGAAGACCTTTATGTGGCACCCTAAGGCCAAATTCGAATTTGAGTGGAGATAATCATGGGATTATGAGGATATGTGTCACATCTCCTAATTGTATTGAAACTCTAAGAAGACATGTGTCTTATCAGTTCCTATTTTGATTAGGACTATAGAGGTAGAGGGAGAGATTCATGGACTCTCATTAATGAAATGGCTTCTCATCTTTTTGTATAAATAGGAGATCTCTCTCTCTTTCATTTGTTAGCTTATAATTTTAGTTCTTAAGCTTGTAGCTTTTTGGTAGCTCTTTAGCTTGGAGTTTGTAGTTCTTCCTTGATGGCTTTGGAAAGCTTTGGAGAGCTTTGTTGTACTTTGTAATTTTGAAGAACTTGAATAAGGCTTTGATGTTCTCAACATGGAAGGAGATGTGAAGTAGATGTCATGGAGCATATTAGAATGTAAGGTAGAGTAGATTTTATTTTGTAATTTTGCTTTGATTTCATTTCAAGTATGTCATTTTATTTCTTTCAAGTTTGATAGTTTAGATTTTCCATTCATGCAATTTTAATTCATGCAAGTGTGTTCAACCGGTTGATTGTATATTAGTTTTCTTTACATGTTTCTTGTATTTGCTTATTAGATTAGTCTCTCATGTTATATGATGATATTTCTGGAGCCTTTAGCTTAACACCATTTTAGAAGTTAATTGGCAAAACATTGTGATTATAGGTGAGATGATTGGCTTTGCTTTTCATTAGTGTGCAACTAGATATTTTAGATGTCATTTCTTTCATGCTATATGATGATATTTTCAGAGCCCTTAGCTTAATACCATTTTAGAAAGTAATTGGCGAAATATTGTGATTATAGGTGAGATGATTGGCTTTGCTTTTCATTAGTGTGCAATTAGATAGTTTAGATGTCATTTCTTTCATGCTATATGATGATATTTCTAGAGCCTTTAGCTTAACACCGTTTTAAAAGTTAATTGGCAAAATATCATGATTATAGGTGAGATGATTGGCTTTGCTTTTCATTAGTGTGCAATTAGATAGTTTACATATCATTTTTTTCATGCTATATGATGATATTTCCAGAGCCTTTAGCTTAACATCGTTTTAGAAGTTAATTGGTGAAATATTGTGATTATAGGTGAGATAATTGGCTTTGCTTTTCATTTTATTGCTTTCAAGTTTTATAGTTTAGATTTTCCATTCATGCAATTTTAATTCATGCAAGTGTGTTCAATCGATTGATTGTAGATTTATCTAACAGTGTAATTTATACTTAACAAAATATTCCAACAAAGTAGTCTTCCTATTTTCCGATTGGTGAATTGGAGCATAGAGAACATAGTAGATTAGTTTTTCTTTACATGTTCTTGATTTTTGATTAGTAGGATACTCATTACATAAGTTCATGTCTCATTAAGTCTTTCTAGTTTCTTAAAAACGAAATCGGCGATATGTGAAGTTATGAATGGGACTTGATTTGTTTTTCTTTCTTTCTTTTCTTAGATATTTTGTCGGCTTAGATTAATCTAACTGTTCAAAGTTTTGATTTGTTTCATTTTTTCTTTTCTTTAGAAACTAGATTCTAACATAAGAAACAAAACCCTCAAAAACAACATAAACTATAAAACAACGAAATAAGAAAAAAGGTTAACTAAGCATATATGGTGCACCACACTTCATCAGTTTATGATACCGTGATTGATAATTTATGTAGAGCAATTTAGGACACTAAATTGACTAAACATTTTGGCGTTGTTGCCGAGGAAGTGTAATTAGGAGACCTTGTTTTTTACATCTAAATTTTTTTTCAATAATTTCTTGAGTATGCTCTCCTCCTACACTTTGTGTGACCTGGAGGATCAGAAAAGAATTGTGACATTAAAAAACAAAAAAAGGGGGGACAAAATAAACTTCATCATTTCATTTAATTAATAAATAAATGAATAAAACAATAAAATAATAAAATCTAACTGCTTTGATAGGTTCAAATGTTCAAGATTGACTGTTTATGGTTTGTAGTGACTCTCAAAACATTGTGTTCTATTTTAATAAGATTCTGCAAATTAGTTGCGGAATGCAACCTGTTTCCACAACTAACTGTGAATTCCGCAGCTAATTTCAAGGTTTAGTATGTTGCAGGCATCCAATGAAGAAACTGACCATGTGGGCATCTTCGGAATCATCCTGACATGGATCCTATCCTAGTCACCCAACCTAGATCAATAAAAAACCAGCTTAAGACCTCAGTCAAAGTCCTATTTTTAGCATATTTACCTTGAAGCCTTTGTTGCCTAAAATTGAAAATTATTAGTCATTTTTATAAAATTTCACAATTTCAGAGACAAAAGGAGGAGACAACCAATGGCTATATCCAATCCTAGTTTCCACTGTGGCCTTAATAGAAAATCCGTATTCCTATTTGAAGCTTTGGCCTGAAACAAACCTGCAAAATCATAACAAAATGCACTGTATATGCGAAAAAACCAAGGGTTCTAATGTTAAACGATTAGGTAACAACGAGGAGGTGAATGCAAATTTGTAGATCCACGCTGACTCCATTAAGGGGCCTCGACATTGTCCTAACCTAAAAATAAATCAACAAGCTCAATACAATTAATGTTGCCACTTAGATTTCCGCTGCCTACAAAACCTGCAATGTAAACAATCTAAGCTGCAAGCTTCAGCAAAATCTTTAAATCGTTGTTTTAAATATCCAAGGTACCAATCTGAACTAAAAACAACCACCACGGTGATTGTTTAGCAACCCGTGGGTTTGGCATCATCATTTGACATTTCTTCTCTGGTTTCTTTGTTAATGAACTAGTAGAGAATAGAGTTGTTCCCATATCAAGGAATCCTAAATATTAAATAAACATGAGAATAATAGATTGACGATACTTACTGTGGATCGATGATTGGTTCATTGTTCTGTCTTAAGATAACAAACCTGTAACTAATTTCTTCTAGAATTCCATGAGAGATGGTTAGTTGCCCCAATTCTTCAACCCTGTCATTGTGCCTATGTAATACACCTGACAGACAAAAAAAATTGCGTAATAGCTGAAAAATCATCAAACTTTCAATGCAAATTCCAGCCAAACAAAAACAAATTAGGAAAACAAAACATGGGTTTTTTCGGCAATACGGTCAATTAGATAATCCAGAAATTGTTTTAAGTAATTTAAAGCAATTTGGGAGATTTTCACAGTTATTCAAAGCCCATTTTTGTAGAAAAACGAAATTTAAATTAATAAACTAGCAGTTTGATTTAATTTCGTTGCCTGGGGTGGACAATTCCGATTTGGAATCAACTGTGTGTTGACCATAAATCATGATTACACATTTTTCGTCTTTAATAATTCATCTCACACCTATTTATAGACGTAAGCTGATTGAATATGACTTGGTTTAACTCCATTGCATGAACCATTTGTATACAGCTCTTCACAACCGATTAATAAGACGTGGCAAATTATTCAACTTGGAAAATTATTCAAAGTTGTTGTTAAGGATCTCAAGGTGGTTACATGGCATCTGATTCAAATAATGATCTAGTAGAGTGAGTGAGAATAGAGGATTGTGTGTTACATTTCAAAATCGATGTTTTACTATCTTTTAGCTGCAAAATGCAGCCTGATTCCGCAGCTAACTGGAAATTCCACAGCCATTTTCATACTTTTGTAGGTTACAAGTGTCGAGAGACAAAACAAGCCACATGGTAAGCTAGGAAAATGCCAATACATAGATGGTGTCCTATCCATTTGATCCAAGTCGAAGAAAAACACCTCAGTCAAAGGGAGGTCAAGCTGTGTGTTATCTCTAAGTCGCCACACTAAGTCGCCACATGTCAAGGAAAAAAAACAATTTTGAATCAATGAAATGAATAAGTTATTTACTCACTTTTCTCAAGGTATTGGTTAATTTTGGACTGATGATGAAAAATTAATGACTAAATTTTTATTCAAGATTTTTAGCTATAGATATTGCGCACATTCCACAACTAAAGCCATTCCGCAGCTGAAAAATTTCATTGTTCAAATCAGCCTAACTTTCTCATATGAAATCAAATTTTGATGATTCAAGTGTCATTGGAGATATCTCAACAAGATATACACAATGAGAAATCCATCATTAGAGTTTGAAATGGTAAATAATGAAATAAATTGCTAAAAAGAAGCAATATTCAACTTGAGGCACTAATTCCAAAGAAGGTATAAATTCTTTTGACTTTCCTTTGAGAACTTGTTTCATTAATACAAATTCTTAGTTTTGTGAGTAAATATCATAACTAGAGATATTGATCACCTCTCTCCTTTGATAATCTTACATTCCATTGCAAAAGAAGTATTATTCTTTTTTGCAGGTTCCACAAGGAAGGACAAATGACTACAAGTGAATGGTGTCTCTCTAAGAGACCAATTTGTTTCATAAGAGGATGACCAGCAACAAAGAGAAAATATGTTGATGCAAAATTAGATCCAAACACTTAAAAAACTTTCAGATATTGTTGTCTCCATCACATCCATACTTCATAATAAACAATTCACCTCATTTCACTTCATATTTTCCATTTACATTCACATACACTTTCTATCTCTTTTTTCCATTCATAACCCACAAATAAAATAAAGAGGCTCATTCACATGCTTATTGCCCATTGCCATTTCTACTCTCCATTGTCATATTCCATTTTCATCTTCCCTTTTCATTTTCATTTTGTAGATAAGCCATGCTTCAATACAAATTATTGAGTCCATAGTCCTTTGAGTCTAATTTCCTTGTAAAGACACCTTGAGGCTTGCATGCCTTAATGGCAAGTTCTCATGCTGACAAACAATGGGAATACATTAATGTCCCTTGTTCATCAGATCTTCTAGGTGAATCAACATCGGCAAAACTATTCGTACCTAGTAAGATGTGTTTGGGCATCTTGACTCTCATTGTCATCAATGGTGAGAGTTCTCATGTTGACTAGTGGCATCCATTAATGGCCACTAAGTCAACAATTTCCTACTATGTTTAACATTAGAACATCTTTTCACATAGTAGGAATTGTGCCAATGAGTTTTGAAGACATGAAGACTATTATTTTCAGCATTTTGGAGTAGATTCAACAAGTTTTAGTAGAAGCAATAAAAAATCATCTTATCTCTTTATCCATGACTCCTCTTTGTTCAACCACTTCAAGAAGAATATGATCAGAAATTTTGCAGCCACCACACATACAATTCATCCATTCCAAAGTATAAGTTAAATATGTTATTTTCTAACTTTTGACCATAGAATTCCATAAAAATCTAGAATGATAGTTGTTGGAAAAACATTTATCTTCCTCATTTCATAAAATTGCCAAATACCATCAGTTTGGGGGGGGGGGGGGGGGGGGGAGGGGGGGGGAAATACATTCGTATTCATATCTTGCCATGTCCATATCGTATTCAGGAGCCTACATACTTACAAAATATAGTAACTATTACATTGTTATTATGATCATACAATGGCTTTTCAAAAGTGCTTAAGGGATAAATTGGATACAAACACAATCATGGTTGTCACACGAGAACCAACCATCATGCAATCCAATAAAGATATACTTTGCAACAATAACCAAAATATCATTATGCAAAGTTCAAATATCAAAATAGAATGCAACAACAAAATATGGTTATTACACAAGAAGCAAACATGTTACAATTCAAGAAAAACACTTTGCAAAAGTATGAAGTTATCAACTGATATCATGCAAAGTTAAGCCAAAGCTCCAGGGTCAAAATAATTAATGTAATATATATTGCATGAGGACATGAAATAGCTTCAATTGCGGGGTATGTTGGGTCTTGAAAATGTCATTCATTTCCATTACACTTTCACTATTATATCCATTATATCACCTCCATTTCACTACTATGTCACTACATTCACGCCACTTTCATTATTATTGGGTCACATTTATGTTTTCCCAAAATTTATTAATTCTTAGCCTTTTTAAGTGAATTTGTGGTTAAAAATTAGAAAATAATGTGCATATGCTTATACCTAACAAGTGGGTTGAGATTGTTGACATGTTTAGGTCAAAAAAAGACTTCTAGAAGACCTTTATGTGGCACCCTAAGGCCAAATTCGAATTTGAGTGGAGAGAATCATGGGATCATAAGGATATGTGTCACATCTCCTAATTGTATTGAAACTCTAAGAATACATGTGTCTTATCAGTTCCTATTTTGATTAGGACTCTAGAGGTAGAGGGAGATATTCAAGGACTCTCATTAATGAGATTGCTTCTCATCTTTTTGTATAAATAGGAGATCTCTATCCTTCATTTGTTAGCTTACTTTTTAGTTCTTATGTTTGTAGCTTTTTTGTAGCTCTTTAGCTTGGAGTTTGTAGTTCTTCCCTGATGGCTTTGGAAAGCTTTGGAGAGCTTTTTTGTACTTTGTAATTTTGAAGAATTTGAATAAAGCTTTGACGTTATCAACATGGAAGGAGATGTGAAGTAGATGTCATGGAGCATATTAGAATGTAATGTAGAATAGATTTTATTTTGTAGTTTTGCTTTGATTTCATTTCAAGTATGTCATTTTATTGCTTTCAAGTTTGATAGTTTAGATTTTCCATTCATGCAATTTTAATTCATGCAAGTGTGCTCAACTAGTTGATTTTAGATTAGTTTTATTTACATGTTTCTTCTATTTTCTTATTATATTAGTCTCTCATGCTATATGATGATATTTCTGGAGACTTTAGCTTAACACTGTTTTAGAAGTTAATTGGTGAAATATTGTGATTATAGGTGAGATTATTGGCTTTGCTTTTCATTAGTGTGCAATTAGATAGTTTAGATATTCTTTCATGTTAAATGATGATATTTCCAGAGCCTTTAGCTTAACACCATTTTAGAAGTTAATTGGAGAAATATTGTGTTTATAGGTGAGATAATTGGCTTTTATTTTCATTTTATTGCTTTCAAGTTTGATAGTTTAGATTTTCCATTCATGCAATTTTAATTCATGCAAGTGTGTTCAACCGGTTGATTGTAGATTTATCTAACTGTGTAATTTATGCTTGACAAAATATTCCAAGAAAGTAGTCTTCCTATTTTCCGATTGGTGAATTGGAGCATAGAGAACACAGTAGATTAGTTTTTCTTTAAATGTTCTTGTTTTTTGCTTATTAGGATACTCATTACATAAGTTCATGTCTCATTGAGTCCTTTTAGTTCCTTAAGAACGAAATTGGCATTATGTGAAGTTATGAATGGGACTTGATTTGTTTTTCTTTCTTTATTTTCTTAGATATTTTGCCGGCTTAGATTAATCTAACTATTCAAAGTTTTGATTTGTTTCATTTTATCTATTCTTTAGAAACTAGATTTTAACATAAGAAACAAAAGCCCCAAAAATAACATAAACTATAAAACAACGAAGTAAGAAAAAAGGTTAACTAAGCACATATGGTGCACCAAACTTCATCAGTTTACGATACCTAGATTGATAATTTATGTATTGACTAGATAGTTGGCCACCTTGACATTTAGACACTGCAGTCACCCCAGGACTGACTCCCCCCAAAATATGCATAGAGGCCACTAACCTTACATGCTCAGTTGACTGAGGAAATTGTGCAGACAAGCTAGGAAAACACCAAGTGCCCATCCCTATCTCCCTTAGAAATTTCCCAGTCAGTCATCCCAACAGTCGACCAATTGTTCATCTCAGAAATTGTGCAGTGCTCATGAGCATGCCTTTCGCTACCCATCTGTCAGCTCAGCTCAGAAATTGCGCAAACATGATTAGTAGATGGCCTCAGTGCAGTTTCCCTTACCAGCAATCCCTAGCAGCAGACTGCTAGTTCCCTCCATGAATTGTACAGTTTCTGCTGCCAGTGTCCCCAACAGCCAACTGGAAGTTCCCTATGGGAATTGCACAGTTTTGGTTGCTAGTGACCCCAGCAGCCAACCGCTAGTTCCCTCTGGGAATTTTTCATTTTTGGCTTCTAGTGACCCCAACAATCAATTGGTAGTTCCCTATAGGAATTGCACAGTTTTGGCTGCCAGTCTCCCTAGTAGTTCCCCCCAAAAATTGTGCAATCCATGTCTATTGACCCTTCATGCAACCCAACCTACTCCTTTGGAAAATTGTGCAAATCTAACTGTCCAGCCCCCACTTCCCATTCGTTCCTAAAAATGTGTAGAGCATGTGTGTCTTGCCTTCCTGCAACCCAGATTGTCCTTCCAAAAATTTGTGCAATATTGTCTCCCAGCCGAGCCAAGCCTTGTAGACAGTAACTATCGACTCAGATTGCCCATCTTCATCACTCAGTGACTCTTGCGTAGTTTTCATCAGCAGTTCCCAGAGTCATCATCCCACTTCACAATCTTACTGCCTCTCTCGTCCACCTGCATCCGAAATGATCATGTGTCATGGTAGACTAGGAGGTTTTGGATTTGATGTTGTCTCATCATGAGTAACTGCAAGTATAGGTACACCAACAAACATGGCAAGATGATGAATGGGATTAACAAAGGGAGCACATGCATAAGAACAGGTTCACCAACGGATGAATGAACAATGCATGCGAAGAGAAGTGCTCGCAAACGGATGACCATGCAAAGATATATTCACGGACAGACGAGCAACAAACATACAAGATGTGCTGACGAATAGATGAACAGACAACATGCACCTTTCATGAACAGATGAGCCTGTCAAGCCTTCCAACATGGAAGCAACGAGCAACATGCCTAAGCATCATCAAGCGAACCAAAGAAAATCGAAGACTCTGCACACTTTTCCATGTGGAGTTGAAGCTGTAATACACCATGAAGACATCCATCACCCAACAGAACTATAGCTCAACATGCACTCTAGTAGTAGCACGATTGTACCAGCAATGTTATGTCGCCCACTCTCCACTATGGGTTATGTTGTCAATCAATGTAATGTAATGTGGAAGTCCAAGAGACCCACTTGTTGTACAAAGAATCATGTAAAGTCAAAAAGTCATGAAAGTCAAATAGTCATGAGGGTAGTCGAACAACCACAAGGGTTAGTTTTCACCCTTAGCTATAAATACCCCCTCATTTGTATATGTAAAGGACTTTTCACCTCAACTCATCCCACATAGCCAAGAGAGTCTGTAATATTTTCTTTGAGGAGTAAGTAGTGGCTCCAACACCCCACACTTGGGTTAGTGATGTATGGTGTAACGATGTGCGTTGGCACTTTCACTTAATTCAAAAGCCTGCTAACAGACCAGCACATGTTCACACATGTATTTTATCTGTTGTAAGACTAATATTTAACACTTCTAATGCATGTTGGTTTAACCTGTGTTCTACATATGAACTACTTCATTTGTTGTAATACATAATCTATTAATAAAAATGTGTTGTATATGCTATTAACGTTGTCTCGCCCGTGTAGACTGCTCTCCCAGACATTAGACAGACCTTTCACATGAAGCTTTCTGTAACAACCATTGCACTCATTCGAACTGATTCGTGAGTGTTGTATGTGTTATCTTACTTTGTATGTTGTGACTACAGCATCCATGTGGACTGCTCCGCTAGAAGATGTGCATGTCCTGTTGTGTTGTGTGTTCCTAGTAGTGTTGGGACTGCTCCCAATCGACCTGGAACTCACTCCCACCCTTCCACTCGATAGTGAAAGAACCATTGGCACAAGTGACACTTACACTCACCAAGCATGCGAACTCACTTTTCGAAGACAAAGAAAACCACTCTCTTGTGCTGACAAGCAAGAGTTGAGGCAAATCCTTAAGACAATGGCAATGGGGCCATCATACTAGATGGGCCTCCCACACCAAACAATGTGCAGTCTAGTTGGGACTTCATACCAGGGTGAAACCCTGAATGTTGGCAAGTCCAGCACTGTCAAAAGGGATTAAGGGACATGTCATAGGGAAAATATTTATTGAAGCATTAGAGTTTGATTTAACTATCAAACAGGAAATCAAGCTTATCTTCATCAACAAGTCCACGTTCGAGAAATATACTGAGGTAGATGAGGTATATAGAAAGCCAATAAATATTTCTATACCAACTGATGAAATATGGGATGATTTATGTGATACCATTGAGTAAAATGTTTTATCTCCAACAAACAGATAGCAAGACAACATTTTGGGGGCCCAGTCATCAACAACTTCCCTGGAGATAGTGCCAGCATCTCAACAATTTAAGAAGTTCTATATTTTTGTACTATTTTTGTAAATTAGTTCAGATAATTCAAGAGTTTTATATTTTTGTATAAATAAATAGTGACTCGATGTATTAAGTGTTGAACCCTTGCATGAGTTTTTCTAAAGAAGAATTGTATCAAGACTGAATTCACTTCACATTAATGAAAGGATTCTCTATTTTCTTCAAACAACTTGTTTCTTTGTATGTTTATCTAAATGTTTTCACTTCATTTTTGTTATTTTACATATATTTAAGTTTTTTTAACATAATTGGGTAAGAGAAAACTGAATATCAGTCTATCTTAAAGCCCCATGAAGCTATAATCTCTTTTGAGGAATATTTTATTAGATTATTAGTCTTTATAAGCTCCTCTACATTTATAAATTGTCAACCATACTTATAAGGTTAAATATATTTTGTTGGGTTGTAAACATTGTTTACTTACATGCTTCCATATGATTAACTAAAATTTAGTCTAGATATTTAGGAAATGATAGCTTCTTTCAATTATGCATTTCCATACACTATAAATCAAATTAGTGTTCAGAGATAAAGAATCATCCCTTTCATAGTATTCGGTACTAATAAAGTTTAAGAACCTGCATTAACCTACTCATCACATTGGTCATTCAAAAACTCTTAAAAAAAAAAAAAAATTAGATGCTCTGCCATAATTAATTAGCCCAAAATTATCTCAAACAACAACACACTACCTGAATAAGGAATTTCAATTCCTTCTTTCACAATGGGTGTCGCAAGATGTTCCTGCTAAGGGAGTTGAGGATATCGATCGATTTTCTCACCTCTCCCTTCCTTTAAATTTAAAGATTCCCCCCTCACTCTTTCTAAAATGATCGAGATGCCTAATAAGTAAATACTGAAAGCTTTGCTCAGATCCTACAGTTTTGTTGTGAATCTCAATGTTTAAAGTCATAGCAGAATATTCTGCTATTGGAGGGGAAATAAAAGTAGAGGCCTTCCCGGATACCATTTGGGGGCCTACTAAGGCCTGAGATTCTACCCTTCAAATGATTTGATCTATAAAGATTGATCACCCAAGGCCAACTTGACCCTATGTTTAGTACTTTTTGAAGTTGATTTTTGATCTATTTCTACCTACTTTCTACCCATAAATTTCTTCCAATTCATGTATACTAAAGAGCCTAAATCTATCAACAGAGGGAACACAACACCTCAAGTTTTTGTTTACTAGGGTGCATGCAAAGGAACTCTCTTTTGACAATCTCCCCGAAAATGGTGCCAAAATGTTGGGACAATTAATATTTAAAAAAGAGAAACTAACTACCACATATTAATTTGTCAACCTGAGGTTTCATCTGGTTATTTCAAGGTTGTCTACAAAGTATATGTGAGAGATAGTGTTGAAACTAACAATAATTAATCCTCTAAAAACAAGCAAAGTAACTATGACGAAAGAATAAACTCCTAAATTGAAACACACATTCAAAATATCTATCTCTTAGGCAACTATAGCTTTTATAAATCATTCATAAATATCGAATTCTAATTATGCTTTACAAGAAAAAGTAAGAAAATATATCGAATGCTAAGTTGCTACTTAAGAAGAAACAATCACATAATTGAAGGAACACTAGGAAACTATACTTTGTGTAATAGAAAATAACAAATAAAATTAAAATAAACTAAAATAGTGTGGAAACATCAACAATCTAGTGATAACCTTTAGGGAACAATAGTAAAGCAATAGCAATTGTAAATTGACTTATCTAAAGAGAAACACCTACAAACCAATATTAAAACTACCAATATTATCCCTAATCAAAATAAAGCACTTGATTTGCAATTAATATAACAGATAGATGGTTGACATGAAAAGATCAAATGAAAATCTAATGATATGAATGAAGACAATGCCTCATCCAGAAGCAAGCCCAAACTACTGGGGTCAGACTACCTTGTAGGAGAAATCATGTTAATTTTTTCAACTGTAGTAAAATCACATCTTAGAAAGATCAGATGACTGATATGATGATTGCATTAGATTCGTCTTTTTGAGAGGACCAAAATAAACCTAAATATCACCTTCTTTGGACAAGCAAAAGTTGGTTTTTGAATTCATTTATTCACTCATGTATATTGGGTTAGATCAGCTCTAAGCACATGTTAAATTGGACAAGTCAGCCTCAACCCAAAGTAGACCCTCATAAAATCCTATAAATAGAAGATACTTCAAGGTCATTTGGACACATTTTATCAAGCCATCTTCTATTCTCCTATTGCCTTGGTTCGCACAAGTCTCATAGAGGAAAGCTCACACAAAGGGTCGGAAACTACAGTCGAAGCCCAGACTGATCTAGGATTTTTTGGATCTTGGATGCTAGCATGTAATTGAATATTTTCATCCCTAGACACTATCACAGTAGTGTCCAAGGAGCGTTGGTGTTGGGTTGTGTTATATTCTTTCCACGACTATAGTACCTAGTTAACCAGGGGCTTAGGGGGGGTAGAACCCCCCCCCCCCCCTTTCTTGCGTTGATTGCGCAACAAGGGGGTCACAGAGGGGGTGGAAGTCCCCCCCACATCCAGGGGGTTTTAGTGGGATGAGCAGCCCACCTCTACGAGGTCCAGGGCAGTGCCACGAGGAAAAACAATTTTGGACCCTATATTAGGTTGGGTGGACCTACCTATGGTTTTGTGCATGGTTTTCACACATGGTTTTGGATGCGAAGGTTTTTGATCCATGGTATTGGATGCTTCAACATGTATATATATGTATTGTAACATTGAAAGGAACATAATCAAAAATCAAGATGGTAGTCTCAATTTTGGGATCCTGGGGAAAATCTCTGTGTATATGTGTTTTATGTGTTATGCTCTCACATTGTTTATTTTCTATGTTTTAGAATTCATATGCAGGTAATTTCTGTATGGGGTTAAAACCTACACTTGGACCCTGGCATAGAGTGTTTATGGGAGCGTCTCGGAGGCTAGGGTTTTTTCTACTTAGTTTAGTCCCCAATACATGCACAGCATGGTCCTGAGAGCATCCCGGCTACCATAGATGCTCACATAGAATACTTATAAGAGTGTCCACGATTTGAGGTAGATCTGAGTATGTTTGACCCCTGACGTCCTCATCCAGTTCACCTGGGAGTGTTTAGATATGTTCCAGACGTAGTATTCCAGTTCTGCAGAGAGAATCTAGAACTGCTATAGGCACTCACATAATTCCTCCTCCCTGCATCCAGGACTCAAAGATGATATTTCAATATTCTGAAGACTCCACTCAGTGACAACAGTGTTCAGTAGTATCCAGCAATTGACTATAGTTGGTGACAGCACATTACAACCATTAGAATTAGGGTTTTAATTATAAGCATGATTAGATCTATTTCATGGATATCGTAGTTGTTTTATTGCATAGATAAAGTAAAGGATCATTGTACTCTCTTTTTCTGAATCATTTGATGATGATCTAAGAATAAGAAGATTTACAATGGTTTTCCCCATAGTTGGTTTTTCCCTGGTCTCGAACCAATCATGGTGTCTCTATAGGTGTGCATGCTTTTCTTCTATTGTTCCCTTATGCTTCGTTACATTGATGATGATGATGTGGTTTTTTCTATATAATTGCATACACTGATGAATAATGATCTAGATATGAATAATGTAATGATGATATGGGGAGAATTTAATGTATTAATGAAGAAATTCAATTATCAAAGAAAAGAACAATGTAGCCCTATGAAAAATTAACATGGTATCAGGGTTGCGTTGCATAAAATCCATGGAGATCATCCTAATGATTACACCTTTGATGGAAGAAAGAAGAGGATGGTGGAGACCTAAAATAATTCAAAGGTTTGAATAAAACCCTAGTCAACTTTATTATTAGGGTTTGATGGATTCTGTGAGGTTAGGGTTGGAGAGAAAACCCTAGTTTATGGAAACAATATAAGATATGGAACCTAGCTGGTCAATGTGAAGCTGCTCAAGCACTTGACTAAGATTTGATGAAGCCCTAGATGGGATAATCCATAATAGACCTAGTTGGATAATTGAAGGAAACATTGGTATATGGACCATGGACATTGATAATTCTTGAAGTTTGGTTCAAGAGGGAGAGGATCACCTCTCATTGAAGATAAGTATTTATTAACTTATGGTATTTCTTACTTTTGTTTATACCTATGGCTCTGATGAATATATTCATTACTTATACTTCTTTCATATGTATTTTAGCATATGGATGTTTCTAATCTCCTTGATGAGATTTGATGAGTAGATCCTTCTTGACGGATCATTTGATATGCAGGAAAGAAAAGCTACATTTGGAAATAGGTAAAGAGGTACTTGATGAAAAAGTGATAAGCACTACAAGCTACCTATGAGAAGGTGCACATGTATTTGAATACCAAAATCTATGCGTGGTATGTTGTATATCATCAATAGCATTGATGGCTAGGTAAGCCCTAAGACATGCTCATAATGTATCTTTCTTTGATGACTCATACATGCATATGAAAGTGACTTGGATCTATGTTTCCTATGATAAAATGATGCATATGGTGTTGAACATTTTTATCTTCTTATATTCTATGAGGCTATCTAATGTTGATACGTTAATACACTTGATTATTGGCTAACATCCATCCATTAGACATCTTGATCCTATAAAGGAGGCTAGCACCTTGACCCTAGTAAATTATACTCTTGATACTTTTCATGATGGATTTCATATAGAAGGATATCTCATTGACTCTTATATATGATACTACTGGTAATGATTGTGATAAGCATGATGAAAGAATATGAGAAGAGAGATTGATACTCTTATTGTTTTGGTTTAGTGAATGACCTAATTTTATCTCATTGATCATGATAAGCATGATAGCCTTAATGTTAAAGGTATAAATATGAGATTGTATTCTAGATCTCTTACTACTTGTGGTCATCTCTTGATGACATATGGTTAAACTGAATGTCCTAAGTTGATGGAGTGACTTGATAGAAAGTGTTACTGTGTTCATAATATCTAAGATATGATGTTGCATCTATCTGTTGCTTTGAGTCTAACCTTTGATGAAAGATTGATGTCATGATGCTGATAGCCATGATAAATATGTGTATAATCTAACATATATATCATTTCTTGCCTCTAGTAGATATAGTTTTATGACATGAATGAAGTAGATCCCCAATCAGATGGATAATCTCTTATCAAGATTCTTACTCATATTAATATTTGCATTTTGTATTGTTGAAGGATGATTTATGTGCATCTGACATTATTGATATGCAAAAAAGTCTCAGATCAGAATCTTGTACATAAATTATGGTCTCTGCTCCCGTCGTAGGCACAAAACTAGGAAATATTGTCCTTAGATGCACGCATGCTAAGGCCTAGGTGGTTTCTAGGAAGCTAAAGATGCTCCCATGCTAACTTAAAGGTAGAATCTAAGGCTTTGAATACAGTTGACCATCATCTAAAGATTTCCAAAGCTATCTAAACTCTAAACCAAGGTGTCTCTGACATATTCTACCACTGTAATCTAACTTCTCAAGTTGTTGGGTTAAATTTTTGATCACATAAAAATGAAGTATTGTACATGAAATCGGATGGTCACCTGGAAGAAGTCAGTTCCACACATAACAAGACCTGGAAGCAGGAAAAAATTGAATGTTTTCCATAACATGAACATGCAGACTGAACTTGTTTTTGCACGTGATCAGGACATACATATAGATATGTCACTATGTTTGTGCTACAAGAGGTTGGCATGATTTGGCTTATTGATATAGATGAACAATGTGTTGTTATGATGCTTGACAATAAATTTGAATTGATGATTGAGATATGCTTTGATTATAGATCTCGCTACGATAGAAATTTTGGACTTGACCTGATGTCTAATAATTTGATCTGATGATTTTTTATTTTCCTTGATGTCAATACTATGTGGGAATTTGTAAATTAGCCTCCTTGTTCCTAGAAAAATAGTTGAGGTATTGATAGTTGTGATTCAACATGAACAAGGAACCTGCATGACTCATCCTTGGTGTATGCATTTGCATCTAGTGACAAAAATGACTTGTGTTATGGTTATGAAAATGACTTGATAAAGTTCAAATTGATAATGCATGGTTGATGACAACTTGTTGGCATAATAATAAATGAACTCATGACTTGATATGAGCTCGAGCTCTGTCACCTGGTTGAAAGTATTGATAGTGATAATAATGACTTTAATAATGGTTGTGATCTAGCTTCTAAACTTTGATGAGCTGACTCTGTTGATGTGATGGTACAAGATTGATTTATGTAAGGCTGATTATGATGCCTTGGCAAGGAATTATGCTTAGAGAATTGCATGAAGCAAGCTCCCCGATTCAAATATAGTTATCTGATGAATTCAGGATGATGAGTTCCAAGGTATGACTTTGATTTTGATTATGGTTTTGATTTTACATCATGATGGACTCTTGATAGGTGATGAGCCTCTGATGATCTAAATTAGAGGGAGATAGCATTTGAAGCTCGAAATGATGTATGAGGACATGATGAATCGATCTTTGGGATTTGGGAAAGAAATTACATATTGCAAAGCTATTGAAAAATGTTTTTGAATAATGAAAATGCAAATCATTGGGTACTTTGATTTGAAGTTCAAATATGTTGTTGAACTTGACATGGAATCCGACTATTGATTGGAGCATTATGTTATGTTCTGAACATCCATCTGTATATATATATATATATATATATATATATGATGTGCATAGAACCTAAATAGATTCATGAGTGAGCTACTTCATTCACATAGAGTTGCCACAAGCATCCTTTGAAATATCTACATGAGATATTCTATTTTTTAGGTTGAGATATTTCTCCTATGATATGTGACTGCATGGATGTATTGTTGTTGATAAGCACATTTTGATCCATGATATCTTGGATGAGAGGTCCATAGTACGATTAAGGATGTGTACGGTGTTGCTAGAATGGTTAGTTGTGAGGCAGGATGAAGAAGCTCCTTAGAGAATTGTTTGAGCATGATCTGGGTATGACATGGATCCATTGTGATGACATAGAGTGAGATCTAATTGGAAAAAAGTTCCATATTTATAGTTGTGACTGAGATACTCTCATATATTGAGACAGTGTAGTTGTTCGGAACAAGCTTAGTTTTTTGGTTGGCACCTGCTTGAGAGGGAGGATGAGCATGGTATCCTTTTGATATTTTATGATTCTTTATGTTCTAACATGATATTTTATTTGATGTCCTATATGAACAAGAAATAGCTACTATTGAGACAAGTTGATACTAGATTTGAGTATGATGACAGCAATGTTGATCAAGGACACCGAGCCAACTCTTCCTCCCTGTCTAACCTCACAGGGTGAGGAATTGAGATAGAGGGATCCTAGGGTTTAGGGAACTATAGAAAATAGGGTATGACCCCTATCAGTTACCCATAGGGTTAAATATGTTTCTCCCCTATTTTCATAGGGTTGAAGAATATTTCTCCCTTGTCTAGTCCTTGTAGAGTAGACCCCATTTGGCATCATACCCACAAGTTGGGCTTGTTAGGAATACCACTCCTTGTTTGGCCATTGAGTTGAGAGTGTACTTGGGGTGTAGAACCAACGTCGATTATGATGCAGTTGTTCTACCACATGACTATTTAGGGTCACCGATGGGAAGATCAGTAGGTAATAGGATGGGTTGAGATAACCGTATTTGATTCCAGGATGAGATTGAGCTCCGTGATAAGATCCTGGGTTGAGATGTTCTACACTATGCGTTTGGATATCCCATTTCTCGATATGGGGTTGTAAATGTATAGCTCCCCGATGAGATTCTGGGTCCAGTTGTTTTCCCCGATGTGGTTCCAAGTTGAGATGTTCTCCTTGATGATATCCTCTCTGATGAAGATTGATGATGATATTTTGTGTAGTAGCCCAATGACAAAGATTCCAGGTAGCATCCTGATGGATAGAGGGTGGTAGTTTAAGCTCCCCTACAGTAACAAATTCTTTTTTTTCTAGATTCGAGAATGTTTAACATATGAGCTGAAACAATCAAGAGATAAGCAGGAATAAGTAAGGGATAGATCAAGATGTACATTGATGATTTGTGATGATGAAATACTTGAGGTGGTCATGGCATGATGATTACATGTCAAATATGATTAGGGATGATATGTGATGACACTTGAAGATGCAAGAATGGCATATTGATTGATGGATAAATATTGGCAGGTGGAATTCTCCCTAGTTGAGAAGGAGTGTTAATTTTTACAATTGCGGTCAAATTCGATCTTGGACAACTCAGATGACCTAGATGTTGATTGCATTACATTCCTCTCTTCTATGGGACCAAAGTAGACCTAAATATCACCTTATTTGGACAAACAAAATTTGTTTTTGAATTTATTTATTCACTCATGTATATTGGGTTAGGTCGGCCCCAAGCACATGTTAAATTGGACAGATCATCCTCAACCCCAAGTGGACTCTCATGAAATCCTATAAATATAAGAGACCTCAGGCTCATTTGGACACATTTGATCAAGCCATCTTCTCTTCTCTTATTGTCTTGGTTCACACAAGTATGACAAAGGAAAGCTCGCGCAAAGGGTCTGAAACTATAGGGTTGAAGATCACAATGATATTAGGTTTTCTGGATCTTGGGCATTGATATGTAATTAAGTACTTTCATACCTAGATGTTGGCATAGTATGGTCCTAACAGCATCCAAGGATCCTTAGAGGCTGGCTCAGAGTGTTAATGGGAGCGTCCAGGAGGCTAGGGTTTCTACTGCTAAGTTTGGTCCCCTGATGCACGCACAATATAGTCTTGAGAGCATATGAGTTGCAATAGATGGTTACATAAAATACTTATGAGAGCACCTAGGGTTTAAGGTAGATCTGAGTATGTTTGACCCCGAATGCCCTCATCCAATTCACCTAGGAGCATCAAGATCTGTTCCAGATGCAGTATTCCGGTTCTATAAAGAGCGTCCAAAACTACTATAGATGCTTGCACAACTCCTCTTCACTTCATCTGGGACTCAAAGATGAGATTTCAGTATTCTGAAGACTTTTCTCAGTGACAACAATGTTCAGTAGTATCCAGCAGTTGACTACAATTAGTGAGAACACATTACAACCATTAGAATGAGGGTTTTGATTATAAGCATGATTAGATCTGTTTCATGGATATCATAGTTGTTTTGTTGCATATATAAAGTAATGGATCATTTTACTCTCTCTTTTTTTTAATCATTTGATAATGATCTAAGAAGAAGAATATTTGCAAGGGTTTTCCCCATAGTGGGTTTTTCCCTGGTCTCGGAACAATCTTGGTGTCTCTATGTTTGTGTATGCTTTTCTTCTATTGTTCCCTTATGTTTCATTGCATTGATGATGATGATATTGTTCTTTCTATATAATTGCATATGTTGATGAATAATGGTCTAGATCTGAATAATGTAATGATGATATGGGGTGAACTTAATGTATTAATGAAGAAATGCAATTATCAAAGAAAAGAACAATGTAGCACTATGAAAAAATAACAAGAATAGTACATTAACTATCAACAACATAAAATTGCATTATATTATGAAAGAACGATTACAGCTCTTCAGTGAGTTTATCAAATGTATACAAAAAAATACTACATCCAAAAAAAAAAACTTAATTTTGAGACATAAAGCCCCATCTTTATACCATAGTCATGAAATATAAAATCAGTAAATATTTTAGCAAAGAGAAATAGCTCATTTTCAGTTACAACAGTGTCAATATTGCCTAGGTGAGAGAATCAAGGGCTTTGTCCCAAACAGTTTTTCTTAGATAAGAATCAAGTTTGATTTTTACAATAGTAGGCTGAGACAACATCGTGTTATCTGATTTAACCATGAACAAATCAGGAAACAACATCGAGTTCCAGTTGTCACAAAACCTGTATTCATAGGTAATGATTCAATCATAAGAAAGTAGCTCTTTTTCAATCAAAATAGTTCATCATAAAGGGAAAAAAGTAAAATTAAATCAATTCCTTCTAAAATATATGTTATACAGATTAATATATCATAAATATAAGAAAAAGACAAGAAAACAATATTAAAAATAAGAAATAGGATAAGGGAATCATGACAATTATGAGGCACAACAACCACTTAAATCAAATTCTGTTCGACATAAGTTGCAAGTAATTTATTTATTATAATATAATTTTAGCTAAAGCATAAAAGCCACCTTATTACCTAACTTAGCTCATCCTCCAACTATATAATTCCATGTAAATTTTAAACTCTAATGGTTTATGTTTAGTATGTTGTAAAAATAGAAGTGCTCAAGTCATACAAAGGAATAGGAAAATTTTACATCCCTCAAATTTCTACATGTATGATATTTAGTAAGTCTACTTCTACCCATATGGGAATTGAAGTACCATGTCTGAGCACCCAACCTAAAGGATGAAGCCACCCAAGGCAATGGGAGCTAAAATTTCATTTATGTAATACATTGGTCTTTAGCTTCTAGGAGTCCCCTAGGGATGAAAATTTATTTGAAACAATTGCACTAGATAAGTAAAAGCAATAGAGTTCAAGAAATATGAAAAGGTGGCCTATACAAGAATTATAGGAGAAGAAGAAAATCAAAGAGAATAAGCACTGGCCTACACTAAGACAACTATGAAATAAAAATAGAGGCACAAATAAGAGAAAGAGAAACAAGAGAAGATGGAGAAGGCCATAAAAGAATGGAGAGATAAAAAGGAACACAAAAGTAGATAACAAAGTAGGTTACCTAACACAATTTCTTTGAAAAGGCATCCAAGTAGGAACTAGAACTGATTTGTTATGGCCCTGATAAAAAACCCATGTAAAAATTAATAAAGGAAACATATTAACCAATTTCATGGGACACGTATGCCAAGTTCAATGTTGGGAAAAATCATAGTGATGGGGATCACTGGTGACTCAATTAATGGTTAAGGAAATTGGAAAAGGAAATGACTAAGGATTTAGAAAGGAAAAGTGGAATTTTGGCATATTTATTTATGAAAATAATGGAAATTAGGAAGATGGAGGTGAAAGGTCACAGGTTTCATATGAGGAAGAAAATGAATGAAAATAATGGAAAATGAAGAAAATAGAGGCCTCATTAATAAAAAGGCTTTTGAGTATCAATTCACATACTTTCATTACTTCAATTTCAGATCTCTCTCTTTATTCTCTCTCTCATACTCTTGGACACTTAGAGTTTTCTTGGAGCACTCTTGGAGGAGTGTGTCATACTTGGAGTTTTGGATCAAGAAGGCAAAGGAAGAGCAAGAAAGCACAAGAGGACACCGGGATCAGTAGCTACAATGGGTTAATCTTGTAGGTACCAAGTTGCATGTATGTTTCCTCACTAATTTTGGCATGCATGGCATATGTGTGGGGTTTATTGGTCATGATATTTCATTGGCATGGAGGATTGCCTGGATTGATAGTGGATTTTCCTAGCCTTTCCATTTCTAGGATAGTCATGGTGTTGTGGGTTCATTTCTTTGTTTTTCTGGTCGGTTCTCATGTTTCCCTTATCTTGGGTTGAGTTACTAGTTCCTGGAAGACTTGTTTGGACAAAGACTCTGGAATCTCTGTAACAACTTGGGTTGAGTTACTAGTCTTGGAAGCCTTGGTTGGAAAAATGCTATGGAATCCCTTGGTGGGTTGAGTTACTAGTCCTGGAAGCCCTGGTTGGACAAACGCTCTAGAAGACCAGTGATAGCTATGGGTTAAGTTACTAGTCCTGGAAGCCTTGGTTGGAACAAAGTCTCTGGAGCCCTTGAAGGCTTAGGTAGATACCAATCTGGTGATGGTTTTTCATGTCTGACCGTGAGGTGGAATCATTATTTGATGGATTGAGGTGGTTTGGGCTTTAGAAGCCCTAGTTTGGTTTTAATGGATTTTTTCATGAGACCCCACATTCATGCTTGGAATATGGCATGAGGGTGACTAGTTGAAGAGAGATTTGGCTCAGCCATGTCTACAGTGAGGTAAGCCATGTCTACAGTGAGGTAGGTCATGGAATTCCCACACCTGGTTGGCCTTTTCATCATTTATATGAGGTTATTTCTCCTTGTTAATTCATGAGTATTATATTGGTTTATATGTGGATTATATGGTTGTTGTTTCCTTGGTATTTTTGTTGCTATTATGTTGGTAATGAACATGTATTGTGGCAGTGGCTATGTATGGCTCTCATCATGTTTTTACTCATAAATGAATGAACAATGTATGTATGGCCTAATAGATGAAATTGCAACTAATGTGTTGAGGAATAAATGCTTCTTAGTGATTCTTAGATAATTATGGGACCCTTATGCTCAGTTCTTCTAGTAAGACCTATAGCTTTCATGTTTTTTACATGTTTGACGAAATGCCTATCATGGCTAGTAAGGGTTCAGTGTAGTCCTTGTCAATTTTTTTGTAGAAGTATCCTTATTCCACTATGAAATTTCATTTCTGAAGGTGTCATTGAGTTCTAGGCAATGACCTAGGTTCCAAGCCTAAAAAGTGGCACAAATCCCTAAGTCATGGGCACAACATAGAGGGAATAAATTCCTCGAACACTCACTTTCCCTTATTGTTGGAACGTCTGGAGCCTCCAAGATGCATGCTGGTCCATATCAAGGGAGCGTCCACATGATTGATGCATTAAAATTTTTGTTGGCCTCAGAGGCTAGTTACCTGAGTGGTTGGGAGGGCACCTAGGAATTTTGTTTCTGATGTGGATGGTCTATGTGATGTGTTCCACATGTTCCACTTCCTTAATTGACACATAGGGAGTCACATCATATCATAGTAACCTATCATCACATGTTTACCTCGGTTGGCTAATTACTTGGGTAGATGTGGGAGGATGGTGTTATAGAGTAGTATGAGAGCATGGTTCACCTCAGACTGGATGGGCTATGTGTTTTTCATGCATTCATGTCAGTTTCATATGTGTTTCTTGTGTTATAATACCATGTTCTTGTTGCATTTCTATGGTATGGGTTATGGTTGCAGTGAGGTCGCCATGGGAAGTTGATGGTGTCATTGTAGAGTGTGTTTTCATGAGTGTATGGTTGATTATGCATTGTTCATGCACATTAGTATTCACATATGGTCAACTGTACAGTGATGTGGTGGGTGTTTTCATGCATGAGGTCATGGTATCTGTAGTTGATATGGTCATGCATTCATGACTGGACTCTAGATAGAAGGATGGTTATATGTTTATATTCTTATGTGTTATATTTCTATATGTTGTCATGATTATGTTATACATGTGTTACATTGATTTTTTTATCCTACAGACAAGGTATCTTCCTTGAATTATGCTAAGGTACACTGGTTTATTGTGATTTGGTTTAGCTGACATGATATACCTTGCACGAAGAATATCAAAGATGACTAGCAAAATGGTAGACTACACTTCCCAAGAATCTCCCTATGGATCAGATGAGAAACATGGTGTTGGGAACTCTTTTGATTTGGCAAACACATTGAGAAGCTTAAAGTAAGAAATAAGGATTTGTAAGGCAAGCAATGACATAATCATACAAGCACAGGAGAAACAAACATAGGTAAATGCAATGATACTTCAAATTTTGTCAGAATTGCAGCGACAGGGACCACTTCATATTAGCCATGAGCAGGAGGACATAACTAAAGGGGCATATGGTAGCAGGTCTCATGGTGAGTACATGTGGGATAGAGAGGACACAATTCAAGATGGAAGGTCCTTGGATACTCCAAATAGGAGAGGTAATGGATGTAGGTACTATTCTAGTTATGGTTCTGACAGGCATTATGATCGATATCATTATCATCATTACGTGAGGAGTGATAGGGGATATTTTCTGGAAGAGTTTAAGAAATAAAAGCCACCTACATTTAATGGATAGATGAATAAATCATAAGATGTAGAGGCATGGTTTATTGGTATGAGGAATTTCTTCAGGTTGCATGATTATTCAGAGAACATTAAAGCCAGAATAGCTTTATTTAGTCTGAGAGTTAAAGAAGATATTTGGTGGGAAGATGTAAAGAATGTCAGAGGTATTCATGAGGAGGACTTGACTTGGAGTGAGTTCGAGAGGCTATTGTAAAAGAATTATCTATCAAAGAGATAATTTGATGAAAATAATTCTATGAGCTAAAGATGGGGTCGATGACAGATGAGGAGTACACTAGTAGGTTCTTGGAATTTTTGAGGTATGTGGCTTACCTCAAGGAGGAGAAGGCCAAGCTTTAGAGATTCATTAATGGATTATTGATTACAATAAAATATGGGATTGAGTTTAATGAGCCTATATCATTGGGGGAGGACATCTAAAAGCTAAAGCATTTATATGAGCAATCGAAGCACGGATCTAAGACTAAGATAGACTTGAACGGTAATGCAAAGAAAAAAGTAAAATGGGACAAGAAGTGAGAAAGACCTAGGGGTACAAGTAATAAATAGAATGTAATGACATCTAAGAAGTCCATTGCCACTGACAAAGGATAAGGACTTCGATCTAAGGAGAAAAATAAGGATCAAGGTTGGAATCCTTTGCAGTGTTAGACTTGTGGAGGAGAGCATCGTAGGAGAGATTGTCCATAGCATCAGGGCGGTAGACCGTAGATCTATAGTGTTCAGGAGGCACATACAGTGGGATATGTTGGGCAGAGTATTCCTATGATCTATGTAATCCTAGATAACATATAGTTAGATCACCAAGCATCTATTATCAATATGGATGGTAAGCTATGCGATCATTTTATTTCTATTTTTTGTTGACCCTAGATCTAATTATAGTTATGTTAATCCTGACCTAGTGGATAAGTGTAGTTTGAATAAAGAAGTGCATGCAAAGTCTTGGTTAGTCCAGTTGGATAGAGGTACAAAGAAATGAGTTCATCATTGGGTAAGATATTGTGCATTTGATTTGAATGGTATGCCTACCTCAACACATTTGAATGTATTATCATTGGGATCATAAAGTATGTTGTTGGGCATAGATTGGTCGTACCTTCATAGAACCAAGGTGGATTTTTATGACAATGCTATTGAGTGCTTGGATGACAATGGGGAAAAAGGGTCTTGTGAGGTAAGAAGAAAGAAACATTAGTTAGAATGGTGATAGATATGTAGGCCAAGCGTGGTTGTAGGAAAGGGTGTGTGTTATTTGCAGTGCACATTTCTAGTGACAAAGATAAGGCAGTTGAGGATACATATTTTTTTAGCAAGTACCTAGTGCTACGGCAGTTTCAGGATTTATTTCTTGCAGAGATTTCAGAGTTGTAACCTCACAGGGAAGTATGCTTTTCTATTGAATTGGTGCTAAGGGTAGCTCCTGTAATTGGATAAAACACCCTAGGGTCTGGGTTGAAAACCCCAATAGATCGTAGGGCATACACCAACAATAAGTAAGCAAACAAGCAGTCCTAATTCTTAAACTACTAAATTGGGATGAAGAGAGAGTACCTATAGGTCCTACGTTTGAAGATGTTCCCACAGGGTTCAAACCCCCTCCTTCCTCTAATGCTTCAAAACCTGCAATTCATTCCAGAAAAGCATATATACTAGCAGTAGTTCGAAGCATGTTCAAGGTACGAATGTTAGAACATATACACATATGGATATAAAACATGAAATCATACATAAATAGATCATAAAATGAGTTAAATAATACATATCATCACATCAAAAACAATAATTATCTTCTTTATTGATGTCTACAAATAAATATGGAAGAATACAACCTGATTCGACTACGGCTCCAAGTGAAACCTTACTCGGGATCTGTCTAGTCACCTCAACCATCCTCTTTCAAATGCATACACATAGATGCCATATAAAGGAGATGGACTTCTCTATGAGGAAACAAGGGTTTCCTATACCTATGAGTGCATGAGGCACAAGTATAAATTAGACTTGATCAGGGACCAATTGGATACAATACCAATATCCTATCTTTCTCCCCCTTTAGGCCTTCCCATAAGGTGTATTTATACCACCTCAAAATAGTTGTTTTAGTTGTGATACAGTTAGGCCACAGGCTCGTGTAGGTGGGCTTCCAATGTAACCTGTAAACCCCACACATAAAATAGGGATTTTATATTTTTTTATATTTCAAATTATATACGCGGGTTGGGTATTGATAGACCCGTGTGTTTATGCACTTTTTGAAGGGTAGAGTCACGTATGGAATCTAAAATAATGTTTTTTAGTAAAAGAACCAAGTCTGAAGGGAAAGGGATGCCCAAGGCCATGACCTAGAGCATCAAGTATACAAGGGTGATAAATGATTTTATAATGCTTTGGCATCAAAGGTACCTTACAGGGTGAGTACACCTAAGTTGGTAGAGTTGAAGCTGCAGTTGAAGGAAATGTTGGACAAGGGATATATTAGGACAAGTGTACCTCCATGGGGTGCACCGGTATTGTTTGTAAAGAAGAAGAATGGTACTCTCAGGCTATGCATTTAGTATAGGCAGTTAAATAAAGTTACCATAAAGAAAAAGTATCCCTTAGGATTGATGACTTATTCGATCAGTTGGAGGGAGCAGCACTGTTCTCGAAGATTCATATGAGATCTAGATATCATCAGGTATGCATTAAAGAACAGGACATCTACAAGACAACTTTTCAGACCAAGTATGGGCATTATGAGTTTTTCGTAGTTCCATTTGGTTTAACTAACGCTCCAGTTACCTATATGTGCTTAATGAATAGTGTGTTTCATCTGTACTTGGACAAGTTTGTTATTGTGTTCATTGATGAGATATTGGTATATTCTAAAAATGAAGAAGATCATGTCGATCATTGATGAGCCCCAGAATTAGGTAACTTATTGGGCTGATTTTGCCTAGTTTTTCTTGAACAATCCACCATTTTTCATAGCTTGTGCACGTTTTTTGAGTATGTTTATGTTAGTTGAATGAATGAGGGTGGTCACTTTACGAAGAAGACTAATACGTGGTTATTTCAGGTTTTTGGACAAATTTTGGAACAAAGCCAAGAAATTATGAGCCAGATGACAACCAACAATGAAAGAACAAGGGTGAGGATTCGTAGGAAGGATGTCTCTTGCATTAAATATCCCTTCCTTGAAATCTCCACCCTCAACTCAGAGCTTAGCAGGCCACCAAAATGAATCCTAAAGGCAGCCGAGCAGCTTGGTGAAAAGTTATTGTTTACTGGCAGTTGGAGCAGCCGAGCGCCTTGAGTTAAGGAGGCTACTAAGGACCCTCATAGGCATAAATAAGAAGGCTTTCAGCCTTCGTAGTTTACTTTTTGGATTGTTGTATTTTGCACTATAGTGCTATTATTTTCTCAGCTCATTTTTGTAGTTGCTGTTGTATAACTTTCTTATGAACATGGCTATTTTTGAGTAATGGAAAGCAACTTTATTTGGCATCAGTTTTGAGTTTCTTTAGGAGCCTGCAGCTCTTGGGGTTGGGCCCAACCCAATTGCCAAGGCTTCCTTTATGTATTGTTATTTGTTTTTATGTCTTTGCAAAATAATTTGTTAAGTAGATCAACATCTTGCTGGTTACATAGGTCATGGTTGATGATTAGATAGGTTTTTTATGTTTAGATTTAGTTGATAGATTAGTAATAGGGAAGATCTCCAGAAAAATACCATCAGACACCTCTGATCTCACCTCTCCCTCAGTTGGATTGTGAGCTGGGACAAAGGCGACATTGCTGCCAACAAAAACACTGTCTTTGCTTTACCATGCAATTAGTAGTGTTGGATTCTTAGTTGCCGAACTTGATATTAGTTTTGATTGCATGCTTAGGGTTATGATTGCTTAGTTGCATAGTTATTTCATCTGATTTCATTGCAATTAAACTTTTGTTCCATTTCTCTGCTGTTATCAAGGTCAGAATAGACTAACGTAACTAGGTCTTTGATTTTCCAAGTGTTTGGTTGTCCATTTTGAAAAACAACTTGCAGAGCACCTGTTTTCCTTCTTTATCTGCCCATACTCCATCAACTCCACTTGCTCCATCCTCCACTTAGAACCCGTACCTTACATTTTCCTCATTCGCTTACTTTGTCATGATTCTCATCTTTTTGTGCAACATCGTTTCATCCCTCCTTGAAAAAATCTAACCATCCGCGCCACTCCTCAACTCCATCCATCGAGTCTCGAACCTCCTCACACCCCTATCTCACTTCCATACTCATTCCTCCACCTTTTCCCTCCATCAATTCTCCAAAATCCCATTTTTGAACATCCTTCAGAAAATTACAAACATGCTGTAGAAATTCAAGAACACCCTGTAGAACCCCTGCAGACATCCTGTAGAAGCTCACGAAAGCGGTTTCTTGGAAGCCAAACTCTGTGAAACTCTCAGGAAGGGTGCTAGGGACCCCCTAGGCCCTCTCTAAACCTTCCTAACCCTCTACAAGCATTTTCTCTCACCGATCCACCTCTGCACAGTCAAAAATAGTGTAAGCACATGCATGATAAATCTGACAACGTAATCAAAAATACAAAAAGATGTTTTCTTCATATAGAAGTAGTTTAGGCACATGTACTTTACCTTCCTAGAAGTAATGGCATCTCTTTCAGTAGCTTGCATCCTCTTTTTCACATCAGTAGGGCTAGTTGGTAAAATTAGGGTTTGCTAGGGTTTGCATTTCCTTTTAGCGTTTCAGTGTCTTTCTACAAGTAGATTAGCGTCCCTTGAGTTAGATTTCATCCATCAGTTAAAAAGCTTCTTCTCAGAGCTCATAGAAGTTGGCTTAAGCCCCTAGTGGACTTTTTCCAGCTGACTAAGTGACAGTTGCGGCAAGAGCTAGTACTTGTGCATATAGCACCATCGCTTCCAAGTTTGTTACGAACTACCGGGTTGATATAAAGTAAAGAAGGGAGTCCCAGGAGTTGAAACATTATTGCTACAATACTGGAGCCCACCATTATTTTTTGTGCCATTGCCGGGGAAGCGTCAAATTATTTGTGATTGCTACTTTTCTTCTATTTTCTACCACAACCTTCTGCTCATTAGTTTATTTCATTTCCATCCTGCAATTTCATTTCCGCAAAAATAGACTAGACATTTCTTGCTTTCCTAGACTAGCGTTTCAATTCTGTAAGCGTAGAGTAGCATTTCTGTTCTGCAAGCATAGAGTAGCATTTCAATTACGTAATTTCAATTTCGCAAGCATAGCCTAGCATTTCATTCCTGCAATTTTATTTCAGCAAAATAGATTAGTTATTTCCTGCTTTCATTCAATTTCGCATTTTCATTTTAGCAAGGTAGATTTTAGTTAGTTGCATTCAATCTATTTTCAGTTTTGCAGGTACAAGCAGAAAAAAAAAAAAAAAAAAAAAAAAAAAAAGCAGCCAAAAATCTTTCATTTCATGCCTCGTAGGAATAGAGACAATACTAGAAAATTCCTACCCAACACCCCCACCACATCACTGAGTGGCCCTTCTCTCTTCTTTGGTGGCCGTGATCTAGAAGAACCTATAGGTGAACCCCCTAAGATATACGAAGATCCTGTAACAGAAGAAGAGCAAGAGAAAATTCTTCTTGAGACCATGACTGAACACAGAAACGGTATACGAGATAATGAGAGAATAGAAGGTGCCTTTCCCATCCGAGAGACCAATGGGGACATGAAAATGAAGAACATAAGTCCCTCAGCCTTACCTCACTTCCATGGATTGACCACTGAGGACCCGGATACCTTACTATTTGAGTTTTTTTTCCTTTTTAGAACTTAGGACTATGTCGAAGACGAGCAAAAGTTGAAGCTCTTTCCTTCTACCCTCAAGGATGCAGCACTACGCTGGTTCATAGGGCTACCTGGAAACAGTATCACCACTTGGGATCAGATGCAGCAAGCCTTTAACAACAAATACCAGGACTATTGTAGGTCAAAGGAAACAAAGGGAGAGATCTTTCGGATGACCATGGGAAATGATGAGTCTTTAGAAGACTACGAGGAAAGGTTCTAGCTTAGTTATAAACAAGCTAGGTGTACACTTGACCCTGAATCTTTGAAGCTAGTTCTACTCCGAGGAGTCTCCGAAGACCTTCTAGATACCATTCATTTGCTAGCGGGAGGGGATATCTACCAACTACCTTATGAGGACATAAAGACTGTGTTTAGAAACCATTCTAGGGAAGCCTAGAAAAGAGGTATGGGGAATCCACTTTCAGCTAGTACAACCTTCTCCAAACATGAGTTTGCTAATTAGATGGAAGACCTCAAAAGTGAGATGAGACAAACCATTGCCATGCAACTCGATACTTTCCGAATTCAACAAAAGAAAGAGGAAGTTGAAAGGGCTTTTGCCATTTTCTGTCCCGGATGTACGAGGAAGCACCCTAAGAACGAGTGTCCATTGCACTCAGTAGAGGTTTGCTTCATTTGTGAGGAAGACCACCCCACAAACCAATGCCCAACCTTACCCAGATTTAAAGCCATGTACCTAGGGACCGAGGCAACCGCTGAACCTCTCTACTTCCTCAACCAAAGGAGGCTGCATGGGCCCAGACCTTACCAGCAGGGGATGCAAGGGACATCCCAAGCTTATTATAGCCCCAATAAATCTTCTCACATACCTTCTTGGGGTCCCCTGCCCATCCTTCATGGTCCGCACCTCCTCCGTGGTCTTATCCATCTCAATACCATACTCAACATCCTGCTCATTTGTTTCCCTCTCATGTCTAGCCACAGCCTCAGTGGAATGCACCTCAGCAGGGGTGGAGGCCCCAATACAACTCTCTTCCCGCCATTTTGCCTCCACCAGCTACTCAACCAAAACCATTACCTCCTGCTCCTCCAAGACAACTCCAGATGCCTGCCCAACTGAACTCGAACCCCAACAACAGACAGGCCCAGCAGGTATACACTGGGGAGACAACATGTCCTACCTATGTTGTGGAGATCCAGGAGATCAACCTGCGATCTGGGATGGTCCTTCCAGATCGCCCACTTCCTTCCCTCAAGGATGAGGAAGAAAAATAGGAAAGTGAACCCAAATCCATTCCACCCTTTCCTGAGCGACTAACAGCAACCACACAACCAAACCCAGAGGAGACTAAGCTTCTGGGAGAACTTAAGCAGTTGTGTGTGAAAATACCCCTTCTCTAGGCCATAAAAGATGTACCAATGTACAACAAATGGATCAAGGAGAAGTGTTTCAGGCACCCAGGTAGGTGCAAGAGATATGCCCAGACTATCAATGTCATAGGACAACTGTCCGATCTGATGTTGGGGCAAGTCATATGTCCAAAATATTTGGACCCTGAGAGTCCTGTAGTTGATGTCGACATCAATGGCACCATAATCCCCCACACCTTGATTTACCTAAGGGTTGCCATTAATGTGATGACCAGGGATACTATGCTTAAACTCAACCTTCAGAGTTCCTTGAGGAAGACCTCGATAGTACTGCAGTTAGCAGACTGCTCCACCGTGACTCCCGAAGGGATTGTGGAAGATGTCCTAGTCTCTGTTGACTCTTGGGAGTACCCTGCAGATTTCTTGGTCCTTCAACCAAAAGAAAAAATCACTGGATACCCCTCATTTTGGGTAGGCCTTGGCTAGCTACTGCAGATGCTTACATCAGTTGTCGAGCTGGAAGCATGACCATCAAGAATGGGCCTATGTCTAAGCAGCTAGTCCTCTATCCTCCTGCCCAACCTCTGCTAGACCATGACTTACCACTCTGGTTGGAAGAGGGATATGAAGATGAGGTCTACTCTGCACCTTTGTGCACAATAGAAGCCACCAGGGGAGGCCCTCAAACCGAGGATGACTTGATTGAGAATTTGATTTAAAATCCACCTCCCGGTGCACTGTCATTAGAAGAGTTGGTGGAAGATACCCAAGCCAATGCTTTAGTGGACCTCTGTGTGACTGATTTGACCTCTCCTAGAGTTAAAAATGTGGAATTTTGCCTTGAAAGAACCTTAAAGATCAACTCCTCCTTATCTTCCTCCCAGGAGAAGGAGCTGTGTAGCTTATTGAACAGCCATTTGGATGCTTTCGCTTGGAGCTATAAGGAGATGAAAGGAGTCCACCCATCAGTCTGTACCCATCACATCTACATTAAAGAGGATTGTAAACCAGTCAGGCAGCCTCAGAGGAGAATGAATCCAGCCCTTAAAGACATCATCAAAGAAGAATTGCAAAAGTTGTTGGATGCAGGATTCATCTACCCCATCTCTGACAGTGAGTAGGTCTCACCTCTAATGGTTGTGCCCAAGAAAAACTGGAAAGTGGAGAATCTGTGTAGACTACTGAGAACTTAACAAAGCCACCAAGAAGGACCATTTTCCTTTGCCTTTCATAGACTAAGTGTTGGATGGACTAGCAGGGAAGAAGTTCTTTTCTTTCCTATATGGGTTTAGCGAGTATAACCAGATGCAAATCAGCCCAGAGGACCAAGATAAAACCACCTTCACTTGTCCATGGGGTACCTTTGCCTACCGGGTCCTCCCCTTTGGGTTGTGAAACGCTCCTGCCACTTTCTAGAGAGCAGTATTGAGCATATTTGTTGAACTAGTTCATGATTCGGTGGAAATCTATATGGATGACTTTACTCCTTATGGGTCCAACTTCCAAGAAGCATTGACTAACCTAGGAAAATTTTTAGCCAAGTGTATTGAGATGAACCTATCCCTCAGTCCTAAAAAATGTGAATTCCTCATGACTGAAGGGACTGTGCTAGGTCATACCATTTCTCAGCAAGGATTACAGGTGGATCCACCTCCCCAAAAGGTCAGATATGTTCGGAATTTTCTAGGCTTGGCCAGGTATTATAGAAGGTTCATTAAGGATTTCGGTAAGCTAGATTCGCAATTGTTTAGCCTCTTAGGGAAAGATGTGGAGTTTAAATGGACTGATGACTACCAAGGGGCTCTGGATGAGTTGAAAGATAAGTTGGTTTCCGCCTTGATCTTGAGAGGTCCAAACTGGGCCCTACCATTCCACATCCACACTGATGCCTCGAACAAAGCCATAAGGGCATCCTTAGGACAAGTTGAGGAGAAAATTCCATATGCCATATACTTTGTTAGCAAAAACATGTCCAAGGAAAAGATGAACTATACTATAACTGAGAAGGAGTTTTTGGCCGTAGTCCATTCCCTAAACAAGTTCAGACACTACATCACTGGTTATCAAACATTCATACACACAGATCATGCTGCAATTAGATATTTAATGAATAAGCCTGATGTAAATGCTCGTACCATTAGATGGTTACTTTTGTTGCAGTAATTTGATTTCACTATTGTTGACAAGCTAGGTAAGGAAAATGTTGTTGCTGACTTCCTATCTAGATTGGATTTGCCTGCAGGTGAGGAAGGGATAGTGGATGACCAGATGCTGGATGAACACTTGTTTGCTATCTCAGTACTCTCTCCATGGTTTGCTGATATAGAAAATTACTTGGTCTCAGCATAGTTCCCTCCGCATCTATCCTCAAAGGAGAAGAGAAAAATCATGAGGAAGAGTGCCCCATTCACTTGGATCGGGGGCAACCTGTTTAAACTTGGCCCAAATCAGATCTTGAGGTGTTGTGTTAAGGAAGAGGAAGGCTTTGACATCCTCCTAACCTGTCGCGATGGACCCTGTGGAGGCCACTTTGCAGCGGAAAGGACTGCCTTCAAAATTCTACAGGCAGACTACTATTGGCCTACTCTTCATCAAGATGTCAAAAGATACATCTGCCAGTGTGACCGATGTCAGAGGATGGGGAAACCGACTCCAAGGGATGAAATTCCCCTCCAACCTCAAGTGACCTTCGAGCCATTTGAGAAGTGGGGCATGGATTTTGTGGGTCCTATCAATCCTCCTTCAAAGAAGAGGTCTTACATCATTGTGTGCACCGACTACCTGATAAAGTGGGTAGAAACAAAGGTAATCAAGGTAGCGACAGAAGAGAAGGTAGCTGAGTTTTTAAGTGAAAATATCTTCTACAAGTTTGGCTACCCAAGAGATTTAGTCACCGATCAAGGAAGCCAATTCACCTCTAACTTGATTGAAGATCTGCTTGCTCATCACAAGATCAAGCACAAAACTTCCACCCCGTATCATCCACAAGTAAATGGGTAGGTGGAAGTCACTAATAGAGCATTGGAGGAGATTTTGACTAAGGTGGTGAGCAGCAGTAGAAAGGATTGGGAAAATCACCTAGTTGAGGCCACTTGGGCCTACAACACCACTTGGAAAACTACAACAGGTTCCACCTCTTATGAGCTGGTCTACGGGAAGAAAGCTTTGTTGTCCATAGAGTTCGAGTACAACACATTGAGGGTGGCAGCTCAGCTGGACTTAGATCTTAGCCATGCTCAACGTGAAATATTATTGCAATTGAATGGATTAGATGAACAGAGAATGCAGGCCCTCCTCCACTCAGAAGTAGTTCAACTTCAGAGGAAGATATGGCATGATCGACACCTCAATGAAAAGCAATTCTATCCAGGAAATTGGGCACTGCTGTATGAATCAAGGTACAAGGATTTCAAAGGGAAGCTGAGGACAAGATGGCTAGGACCATATGCAGTGGAGAAATGTAATGACAATGGTTCAATCCTTATCAGGACCATTGATGAAGAAGCCATCCCCATGCTTGTCAATGGGCATCGATTGAAAATCTACAGGAAACCTCTTTCGAGGCGGGAGTTCATTGAAACTTTGGAAAAATCAGTGTTGGTAGTGGAGCAAAGCTCTGCCCCTATTCCACCCACACTTTGATTATCAAAAAAAAAAAATAGAAATAAAAAGATCCTTGGGTGAAAACCTTTCTGAGGTGCCCAGGGCAGACAGTGAGGGTGAAAACCTCATGGAGGTGTCCCAACTATTTCTAGAGAAATAAAAAATTGTGGAATAAAAAGATCCTTGGGTGAAAACCTCTTTGAGGTGCCTAGGGTAGATAGCAAGGGTGAAAACCTCATTGAGGCGCCCTAGCTGTCTCATCAAAAAAAAAAAAAGAGAAAAAAGAGAAAGAAAAAAAAACAAGAAAAAGAAAAAAAAAAACAGGACTAATCTCTATGAAGTAATTGCAAGTTGCAGGGAATACGTTGAAAGAAAAGAGGGACGCACAAAATGAGGACCAGGGTCCGTACCAGGCTCCAGGACATCCCTTCAGACACCCCCTCCATGGCACTCACCTCTCCAAGGATTTGGTCACATTCGGGTCAAGATTGGGCCTTCTACAGGAAGTTATGGGCTTTCTACAGGAAGTTCTAGGCTTTTCTACAGGAAGTTCCAAGATTTTCTACAGGAAGTCTTGAATTTCTACAGGAAACATCATGTAGAACCTTCGAATGAGCCAAATTCAAGTTTGAAGGGAATCTGATGGTTGGGATCAGTTTGTTAGGCCTGCGGCCACACCTTTATTCAATCCAACACCATGTGGCGCCCTGTTCCATCTCTGGACACCTCTGTCACCCACCTGGTTATGTGTTCATGCATAGTCGTACAAAGAGCCCTGTTTTCCTCAGATTGAAAAAACTTTTCCAAGTGACAAAACAAGCATCCAATCCTTGTTCGCAAAATGGCCCTACTCGTACAGCCAATCCTTGTTCGCAAAATGGCCCTACTCATTTAGCTTGCACCCCAGGAGGAGAAGCAGCTACAGGAAATCCTACAGGAATCTTGTAGCAGTTGATCCCTCTAGAGCACATACTCTGGAGGCAGGGGCAGCTGAAATCCACATAGGGAACATGAAAAAAGGGCTCATCTTGAACGTGAACACCTCCTTGACAGTTGAGATCATACAGAACCTGTGCATATAGCATTTATCATTGAAATATCGGGTTCCAAAGCCATGCATGCAGCTTAAACAAATGAAAGAATGGGCTCTAGAACCCGTGCACGAGGCAACAGTAAGCGAGGCAGTAGTTTCGAGACCAAAGTCTGTATAATGTGTCCACAGCCACGTAGGTAAGTGTCTAACCTTATTCATTAATTACATAAACCATATTTTGAAAAACTGCATGCCTGTGAAAATGGTTGGATTGAACGAATTCGGTGGTGAGTCAACTGGCCACCCTCAGCCAGTTACACCACTTCATGGGATCCGAACAAGCTCAGTTATGTTCATACTTGCCAACTAGCCATGTAGCCGACACGTGTGGAGTGTCCAGTTGGTAAAAATCAGCAGACTGACGGTGGTGGCGACAGTTAATGGTAGAGGGGAGGTAATGGCGGCCAAGGACATGTAGGAGAATGATGACCATGACGATGGATAATGGTTCGGTCCGGCCACCTCACCCCATCGCCACGAATTGCACCACAGTTCAAAATGCTTGGCTGAAAAACTCGCACACCCACTGCTCATTCGCATTTGCAACATCCTGGCCGAAGTACTCGTCCTCTGCTTCCACAATCCGTTAACCAATCATCCTCCTCCAAGCTTTTCAGCCTATTTCAAAGTTCTCCCGCGTCCCGAGCTCATTTAGAAGCGTAGTAACATCCTACAAAAGCCGACAAGCATCCTACAGGAAGTACGACACAACCCCCTGGAACAAAGAAACCTGAGCTTTCCTTCGACAAATTTGGAGTTCCGAGAGAGGTAGGCTCGAAAAATACTTTCCCCTACATGGTATATTTCAAAAGGTGGTGAATTGAACTGTTTGAAGTAGGGATATTAGAGACAAGTCTGCCTGTGGGTCAAGAATAGCAGTTTGCCTGTGTAATTAAACGGAATTTCTCAGATGGTCCTACGTCAACATTCTCCCCCAAGGTTCCTGTGAAAAATTTCCCCTGTAGAAAAGATAAAGCACTGAGAGGGCTAGACTGTGTATAAAAATTTGAAGTTGCATGTATGCTGGGAGTAAAAAATTGAAGTGTTGTACCCTGTTTGTGGAAAAAAAACTTCCTGCTCCATACACAAACAGTCGAGTTTGGGCAGCAAAAGCATTAGAACCAGGGAATTGGTGTGAAGTTAAAATATAAACACTTGAGAGACCCTTTCTCGAAGTTCGAAGGAGGAAAACATAAAACAACACTCCCTTTCTACTCAGAGCATTAAAACAAAGCTCTCACCATGCCAGGAGGGTTTATCAGGAAGGAACCCTTGGATTCCAGGAAATTGCGTGAACATCCCGTAGTAGTGGACCTCTTCACCCGTGCCAACTGGATGGAATTTTGTGACAAAGTTCAAGGACATGACGATGAAATAACAGAAGAATTCTTGATTTCCCTACAACCTAAATCAAAGACACTGGCCACTGTGAATTTCAGAGGGTTGACCTTAAAGCTTACCCCTGAACTCATTAGTCGAGTGACTGACCTGCCATTGGGGATACCCTGGAGCAAGGAGGAGAGAGCATTAGGCCAAAAAGCCAAGAAAGAATTCTTCCTACCAGAGGAACAGTTTGTAGAAGATAAGAATGGGGTAAGGAGGGCCAGTTTACATCCTCTGTGGAGCAAAGCCAGTCTCCAACTTATGAAATACATTACCTGTGAGAGGCGGTTCAATATTGTTTACCACTATCATTTCCGGTTGCTAAAAGAACTAAGACATGGGTTGGATTCACCCCCAGAGCAGAAGTTAAGCATCCCCTATTTTCTCTTGCAATCATTGATTGAATGTGGCACAAAATTGAAGGAAGGGACATCAAATCAGGTAGCCCATCATGGGCTCATCAAGCTCCTAGTGGAGGATGCACTCCATACTTACACTATCCCCCTCTCGTGGGAAATTTTCTGCAACATGTCCAAAGATGACAATATAAGGATTCTGGCCGAGGAACTCACCTCATCCAGCAATGAAGAAAAGGAACACACTGAGGCAAGAGAGAAAGCCAGTGGTAAGGAAACACATGACATACCACCTTAGAAAGAACAAGAAGAGAAATAAGAAAAAGGCCAAGTTGCTGAACCTAGAACTATGGAAGGACCAATGTCACAAACACCCAGGCATAAATGATTGCAGAATAGAGCAGAAAGGACTAAAAAATCCCAACCAAAGAAGGGCACAACCAAGGAAACCAAACAAGAGTTAAAAGGAAAGACCCATTCAACTAAACAAAACACAACATTTTCTATAGGAAGTCTAGAAACAAGTTCTATAGGAAGTCCGGGAACAGCTTCTACAGGAAGTCTGGAAACAGCTTCTATAGGAAGCCCAAAAATAGAGCAGAGGAAGGAGAAGTCCCCTGAGATTCTGGCCAGGGAGGTAGCAGTAGTGCTGGCTGCCTTAAGCACAATCCCAAAGAAAAAAGGGAAGAGGAAAAGGGAGCCTTCTATGTATTTTAAGGCAAGAAGAAGCATGCGCATAAAAACTGGCAGAGCCCAGTCACAGTCAAAAGAACCAATTACGATTGTGGACACCCCAATTAAACAACAAGAAAGGTCTCCTCCAAAGGCATCCATAATATATAAACGGGGAAGCCCGAAGACGTCCACTTGGAAGGAAAAGGTTAAAATGTTGGACACAAAAACCTCTCTACAGGATGCTGAAACAATTCTACAGGAAACGCTGGCTAGGCTAAAGGAGACTGAAGAGTTGGAAGAAAAGGCAGCTACATCATCCCAAGAGGAGGAAAAGATAGAGAAAAGTGAGGAACCAAGCCCCTATCCCAACCTAGGATCTTACTATAACTTGCTAGAGGTGGGAAGGATAATCCCCCAAAAATTTGCAGTGCCACTCTTCTTTTCACTAGAGGAAGAGAGAGTGAGGACCCACACTTGGATGAAAATCGCCAAGTCCAAGGGTGTGGTAGATATATGTCCCTTGGAGGAACAACTCAAAGAGGAAAGGAAAGAATTGGCTTTGGTACGGCATGTAGAAAGCAGTCAGTGGGCCAAGCTACAGGAAGAAAACGAGCTGCTCAAACAACAACTACAGTTATAGGGACACTTTATGGAAGATAGGCCCCAGACTTTGGGAGAACAGTAGCAACAGGAGGAGCCCACAACATACAGAGAAACCACTGATGAATAGTAGAAGAGAGATGGGTTGCAGCCTAAGATTGAGGCACTAACTAGGCGGCTATAGGAAAATGAATTGCAAGCAGCACAACAGATACAGTCTATGAAACAACAGGTGCAAGAAAAGGAGGCCCAACTGGCATGCATGGCCAGCTGGACGATGGAAGCTCTGCAGTGTAGGAAACCTGCCAAATCATATGCCCTATACCTTAAGGATCAATGGTTGCAGTTTCAGATCAACACCTTGGCCCAAAGGGGCATTACTCCATTTCAAAACTACTATCAATTCATGGCTCTATGTGACAGCAGCTCATCAGAAGACAAGGCCAAGCTATCAGAGTTTTACCTACACAACTTGGCCCTTCCCAACATGAACTTGTGGGACCCCAACGCTGCGGTAGGGGATGTGCAACTTATGGCCATGGCCTCTTGGCTAAATCATGAAGAAAAGAGAGCAGCAGAGGTTCGAAATGTTATGGACAGGGAATTGAACAAACCACTAATGATCAGAGTAGAGACGAAGGACCCCTCAGCATTGATATATGCCCACCAGCACTTGGCAAATAACTCTCAGGCCCTACCACATTACATCGACCATCAAGCCCAAGCCATAGCCCATTTTGAGGACATGGAGAGGCTGTTGGGGGATGACTGTGTTCATTCCCGCACCCAGAGGTGGAACACACTGCCCCACAACCTATAAATTAGAGAATACCACACCCCAACAAGGATGACAAAGGCCTTGGTGAGAGTACCCCTCTACAAACAATCCATGCAGAATCTTCTGGCCAATTGGATCGGCCTAAAATTAAGTCCTCCCTTGCTTTTGGGGTTGTTGGAGGGAGTGAAAGAAGAGGAGGAACATAGGTAGTGGGAAGAAGTGGAAAGCAAAGCAAGATTTCATGACCATGAAGAAGATATCACTTCAGAGGCCTCGGATGTGAGGGAGGCGGTCAAGGCTATAAAGGATGATGAACTGGATTAGTTGCTTGAGGACGAGCAACCCATTTAGTAGGGGGGTGATGATGAGCCCTGGAATTGGGTAACTTATTGGGCTCATTTTGCCTAGTTATTCTTGAACAATCCACCATTTTTCATAGTTTATGCATGTTTTTTGAGTATGTTTATGTTAGCTGAACGAATGAGGGTGGTCACTTTACCAAGAAGGCTAATACGTGATTATTTCAGGTTTTTGCACAAATTTTGGAACAAAGCCAAGAAATTATAGCCAGATGACAGCCAAGCATGAAGGAAAAAGGGTGAGGATTCATAGGAAGGATGTCTCTTGCATTAAATATCCCTTCTTCGAAATCTCCACCCTCAACTCGGAGCTCAGCAGGCCACCAAAACGAATCCTAAAGGCAACCGAGCAGCTTGGTGAAAAGTGACTGTTTACTGGCAATTGGAGCAGCCGAGCCCCTTGAGTTAAGGAGTGTTACTGAGGCCCCTCGTATGCATAAATAGGAAGGCTTTCAGCCTTCGTAGTTTACTTTTTGGATTGTTGTATTTTTCACTATAGTGTTGCTATTTTCTCAGCTCATTTTTGTAGCTGCTGTTGTATAACTTTCTTATGAACATGCCTATTTTTTAGTAATGGAAAGCAACTTTATTTGGCATCAGTTCTAAGTTTCTTTAGGAGCCTGTAGCTCTTGGGGTTGGGCCCAACCCAAGTGCCAAGGCTTCCTTTATGTATTTTTATTTGTTTTTATGTCTTTGCAAAATAATTTATGTTAAGTAGATCAACATCTTGCTGGTTGCATAGGTCATGGTTGATGATTAGATAGGATTTTTATGTTCAGATTTAGTTGATAGATTAGTAATAGGGAAGATCTCCAGAAAAAGGCCATTAGGCACCTCTGATCTCACCTCTCTCTCAGTGGGATCGTGAGCTGGGACAAAGGCGACATTGTTGCCAACAAAAACATTGTCTTTGCTTCACCATGGAATTGCATTCTTAGTTGTCGAACTTGATATCAGTTTTGATTGCATGCTTAGGGTTATGATTACTTAGTTGCATAGTGATTTCATCTAATTTCATTGCAATTAAACTTCTATTCCATTTCTCTGTTGTTATCTAGGTCAAAATAGACTAACGTAACTAGGTCTTTGATTTTCCAAGTGTGTGGTTGTCCAGTTTGAAAAACAACTTGTAGAGCACCTATTGTCCTTCTTTATCTACCCATACTCCATCAACTCCACCTGATCCATCCTCCACTTAGAACCCATACCATACATTTTCCTCATTCTCTTACCTTGCCATGATTCTCATCTTTTTGTGCAACATCGTTTCATCCCTCCTTGAAAAAATCTAACCATCCGCGACACTCCTCAACTCCATCCACCGAGTCTTGAACCTCCTCGCACCCCTATCTCACTTCCATACTCATTCCTCCACCTTTTTCCCTTCACCAATTCTTCAAAATCCCATTTCTGAACATCCTATAGAAAATTACAGATATCTTGTAGAAATTCCAGAACATCCTGTAGAACCCCTGCAGACTTCCTGTAGAAGCTCACGAAAGCGGTTTCTTGGAAGCCAAAACTCTGTGAAACTCTCAGGAAGGGTACTAGGGACCCCCTAGGCCCTATTTGAACCTTACCAACCCCCTACAAGCACTTTCTCTCACCAATCCACCTCTACACAATAAAAAAGAGTGAAAGCACATGCATGATAAATCTGACAACGTAATCAAAAATACAAAAAGATGTTTTCTTCAGATAGAAGTAGTTTAGACACATGTATTTTACCTTCCTAGAAGTAATGGAATCTCTTTCAGTAGCTTGCATCCTATTTTTCGCATCAGTAGGGCTAGCTGGTAAAATTAGGGTTTGCTAGGGTTTGCATTTCCTTTCAGCGTTTTAGTTTCTTTCAGCAAGTAGATTAGCTTCCCTTGAGTTAGCTTTCATCCATCAGTTAAAAAGCTTCTTCTCAGAGCTCATAGAAGTTGCTTAAGCCCCTAGGGGACTTGTTCCAGCTAACCAAGTGACAGCTGTGGCAAGAGCTAGTACTTGTGCATACAGCATCGTCGCTTCCAATTTTGTTACGAACTACTAGGTTGATATAAAGTAAAGAAGGGAGTCCGAGGAGTTGCAGCATTATTGTTGCAATACTAGAGCCCACCAATAATTTAGCAACATTATTGATATTGTAGAGAGAGAATCATTTGTATGCTAAGCTTAACAGATGTAGTTTCTTTCAGAATGAGGTACACTACTTGGGACGTGTGGTTTTCAAGGATGGTATGGCAGTGGAGGTAGAAAAGGTAAGAGTTATCATGGAGTGGGCAACTCCCAAGAATGTGGATGAGGTGAGATATTTCATGGGGTTAGCAGGTTATTACAGGAGATTCATCAGGAACTAATCATAGATTGATTATCCTATCACATCATTACAAAGGAAAGGTAAGAAGTTTGAATGGACAAAGGAGTGTGCATCCAGTTTTGAGCAGCTCAAGCAGTTGTTGACACATGCACTAGTCTTAAAGATTACATATCTGGACAAAGAGTTTGTAGTATGTACAGATGCTTGCAAGAGAGGAATTGGTGGAGTCCTTATGAAAGAAGGAAGGGTATGTTGCTATGAGTCACAGAAATTGAATGTGTTAGGTTCCTATATCAATAGGTTTCATTTTTCATGATTAACTATGGAAGTGCCAAATATGTTCATCCTTGCATGCTGCAAAGGTTCCATATTTTGTATACAGACAAAGAAAATTAAAAAATGTAAAGAGGGTATGCCTTAAAAGAATAATCAAAAGGCAAGAAAATGAATTGGTCAGGAAAAATTGTAAAAATGAACCCCAAACCAAAAGACCAGGAAAGTGGCCAGTTAAAATGATACTGCTATCTAATTTGCAAGTTCACCATGTGCAAATATTGTTGTTTATCACACTTGATGGATGGCCCAACATTTCAATCTGGACTACTCCATATTTAAATTTGTTGTTGTAGAATAGAGAATGAATATCTGTCCAAACAGTTCAAGCTTGGTAGATGAGTAGATAGGTAGAAAAATTAAGGAGCCCAACTACTTAATCTGGGCCCTTGGAAGAGATAAGGGTAGATTTAGATAGGAGGGCAGTCAAAAGAAAAGAAGACAATCAGGGTTTGCTAGTTCAAATGCACCCAATCCAAAGGAAGAAAAAATGCTATGTGTATTAGGCTGGGTAGGCAGTTTGAGGTTGCAGAAGCAAGTGTGTGATCATTATTTATCTTGTCAAGAAGGACCCATCTCATCAATGACACAAGTACCAAGGCAGTTGTTTGGTTGCATAAACAATGGAAGCATGACTAATTCCCCTTTCATTCCCCCAAAAATCTCTGACTAACATCCCCTCAAGGACTTTGGGATCTGCCCAATAGTCCTGTTTCACTTCATTCTAGGAGAAATGTTAAGTTTAACTGTGAGTTTACTTGGTTGTAAGAAGCCACATTTCTTGTGTAAAAATCATCATTCCAAACTCCTTTCATTTCCCTATGCCCAAGTTTCATTCCAAAAACTTGGCATTCACTCATGCTGTTTCATTTCACAAATTCTCACTAACCTCTAACTCTATTATTTAGATCCCTAAAAACATTTTCCTACCCCTATCATACAAAAGACTATATAAAAAACCCAAAAAAATATAAAATTCCCTACCCCGTGGCACTATAGCCATTTAACCTAAAGTTTGGGGAAATGCTAAGTTCATTTGGGACTTGTATTAACCCCTCCGCATCCATTTTCCTAGGATTAATCTAACATTCGGTTAGGCTAATAACTATATTAACCCCCCCCCCCCCCCCCCTAAACCCTTTCCAATTGTTCAAAACATAAAACCCAATTTTCCAAAGTTTAACCTGCCACATTAACAAGCAATATTAATAATGTTCCGCGGGTCCCGCGCTTGAAGTTGCTCGCCGCACATCGCGTCCCATCCACCGTCTGATCCAGTGCTCGCATTCCAACAGTTGGCGGTCATATCGGAGCCCCTCATCTGCCAGAGATTAGCATCCGAGGGATTGGTAGTATTGCTTCCATACCCCCGCCACACGTCGATCTCCCGACGTGATTGGAGCCCCCCTCTGCAATACCGCCCTGGGCCAAAAGTAGTGCGGGGAAAACTGGAAACTGCCCGCCACCTGCCCCCTGACGTCAGCTCCCATGTCACTGATGACATCGCGTCCACGTCGGCCCCCCACTCGGCTGCAGTACCGCCACATCACCCGCTGACATCAGCGCCTTGTCACCGCCCTTGTCAACTGCCACGTAACCGTCCCATACCCGCTGTGCGCCAAAATACGTCATGCTGGTGTCATAATCAAACGTGCCAAAAAGCACTGAAATTTCCAGATTTTGTTAGAAAACGTGAAAATGACCATTTTGCTTCAATTCTATTGGTTCACTGCTGGAGTGCCTTGCATGCTTTTACGACGAATTTCCGTCATAACTCAAATTCGTCGACCAAGCTAGTTCTTCCTACAATCTCAACCCCTCAGCTCATCACTGCACTAGGTCAAATTGCCTTCTGCGCCATTGAAACAGGTATTTACCCATCCGTTCGCCTGCAAACCCTATTTTTTCCACTCTTTCTCCTTTAAAGTAGTTTGGGAATCTACAAATTAAGACCAAAATAACTCCAACACCTAAAAGTTCACTTGTAAATTCGCTTGTTAGCCCCCCTGTTCAAAAGCAACCTGGCAAACTTGCCCTCCTCTGTAAATTCACTATAAAGCACATTTTAAACTTGTTTCTCCCAGCAGAATCTCCAAACTGCCCATTGACTGAGTGCATTGGCCAAATTTCTTTGCCAAAGATCCCATTTCCCTTGTATAGCTGGTCTTCTAAGTTCTCTGCACAATCTTTTCTTCCTAAGAATTTTACCCGTTGAACTCATTTCATATTAAACTTCAAGCTGCAAATTCCTTGGGAGAAATTTCATATTCCCTGTTCTATTGACAGTTGTTGCACACAAGATAGAGTTTCAAATTGCAAGCACTCAGAAATTTAAAATGGCCACTCCAGCAACATTGAATATCACTCCTCTCAATGCACCTCACAAGGAACTTGAAGCATTGCCTTTCACTGATAGGGACCACTTAATTCAAGACATGGTTGGGGACAGAAATCACTTGCAGACCTTCTACCAGCTGAGAAACAATTTCTTGAACTAGTGTGATTTGTATGGAATATGGGAATCAAACTTGCCCATTTACTTCCTCCCTTCTGTCAACATTTTCCCTGAAATAATCCACCTCTGTGCTGAAAACTATGAGCCAAATCAAAGAGAAATCAAGTCTCCATATGGGAGCATCCTCTTCCATATAACTCCTTATTCAATCAACCAAATGCTAAACTTCAAGCAAACTCAACTTCTGGTCCCTCTCTCTATGAAATTCCTGCTTGATGAAGGTCCTAAACTCTCCAACTCAGAGATAGCCCAAATTGTGAAAGTATTCATGAGAGCAGACCGCCAGCCTACAGGGCCACCTCCTTTTCTCTATATGGATTTCAATGAAGTGGGAAAATTACTTGTTGATATGATCTCTTATGTGCTGGGTTTCAAAACAAGTGAGAACATTGATGAAACTATACTAGTCATGTTGTCTACATATAGCCCAAGACAACCCCTTATTGTCAAGTACAATTATGCCAAATTCATCTCCAATAAGATACATGACCAACTAATGAAACTGGATAGGGAGGGAGTCTTTAAATACTCTTCTTACATCTACCATTTATTCATGTATTATCAGCCATACTACTTCCAATGCCCCATCAAAAGATTGGACTCTAAGGGAGAAAAGAGGTATGTAATTTTCTGGACCTCAGTCTTTCATGAAGTCCACAATTCCCCCTACTCTTCCTGTGAGTTCATTGACCTGTTTGTCTATCCATTTTCTTGTCTCCTGAAGAGAGATCCTCCTGCTAGGCTATCCTATGACATGCAAAAACTATTGTAGCTTTCAAAGAACTACAAAATAGGTGACTGTTACTTCTACCAGAATCACACTATCATTAGGATCTATGGTTGTGAGCTCTGTCCCTACAGGCTGCCAAGATATGTGCCAATGAGACTATTTGCCTTGGAATATTATAGGAAACTCATTAACTCAGAATTAACTCATTTTCATAGTGCCAAGAAAAAGGCTCACCTAAAATTCAAAGACCAACTAGGCCCCTTTATGATGAACAAGAAAGAAGGTTGGCAAGACGGTAATCAAATATTGAGGGAGAAACTCAAGTTAAAGAGGAGTTTTTGGTGGGTCCCTTACGACCCAGCTGGCTTTATCAATGCCAGAAGAATAAAATATAGGTTGTCAACCTATGAACATTGCAAAATCCCACAAATAGAACAATTTGCAAATCAGGATGAGTGGGTACAAGATACACTAGTTGAAGAATTCAGCCAAGAAGAAATAATGGAGGAAAATGTGAAAGATTTGGAAAAAACTCTTGACTTGGATTCTTGTGAGCAGGTGACATTCAAACGACCACAACAAGTCGGAGAAGGCACATCCACTACTCCAACTTCACAAGCTGCCCAAGAAAGGTCTACACCAGCAATAGGTAAAGCAAAAGGAAAGGAGGTAATGGATGCACAGCAAGAAATAATGACTTAACAGCCTACTACCCCAAAAGAGCAAGGTCAATGGCAAGCCCCTCCACAACAAACTGAGGTACCACAAGTTCTAGCATTACACACTCCTGTTAATGAGGAAAGAGGCAAGAAGCGGGATAGGGAAGAAACTACACCTGCTAGTGGCTCAACACAACAACTAGAGGCCAAAAGGCAAAGAATTGATCCTCAAGTTGAGGAAGAAATTAGTGAAGAAATCATAGAGAGTCTGAGGAGGGAGAGAGAAACAAGTCAGCAAATAGCTACCAGTTCATTCCAGTAGGAGCAAGGCAGGCAGCATGGTATGGAGGTGTCTTCCTCAAGGTAGCAAAGCAAACAACCGCTTGGCATTAAAGGAACTTTCATGGAAATAAAGGCCCAAAATGAGTTGTTAAGAGTACAATTGTATCATCAATTCCTCAAGGCAACACCTTCCAAACAACGGATATTAATGGCAGCTTATGACTTTAAGGAGGAAAAGATGATTCTAACTCATTTTAAGCCTAAAATACCACAACCGAAGACAGCTGCAGACTATATAAATACCAACTTAGAGGTCCTCTCCAAGGACATACACCCGATGGACCAAAAAGAGCTTCACAAGCAAACATGTGAAATGGTTTATGCCACTCTAGTAGACAAGGCTATGCTGGACCATCAACTAAAGGAATCATTAAAAAATACAAATGCTAAGTTGGATTTGGAGAGAATGTCTTCCTCAGCCAAAGATAACTGAATAAAGACATTGGAGGAAATTATTGTGGATCTAGGGCATGATCCTAAGGATGCCAAGGGCATCAAGGCCCTTATGAAGAAGAAAGAAGATGATATTGCTGCACTCAAAAAACAAGTGAAGTTGCCTGCAACTATACACCCTCAAACTGCAGAACTTGTGCAAGAGAAATAAGCTAATGATACAATGGATTTGCTCATGAGGATGAATCAAAGAATAATTTAGATGGAGGAAGAGTTGGAGAAAGCATTGCAATGAAAGCAAGGAGAGTCGACCTCCCAGCCGCCTCAAATAGCTCCAACTATTGTCACTGTTCCTCCCACACAATCAGCAACAATCCCTCCTGTTATCCCAGCATCCACAACAACTACAACGACTACAGAAGCTACAGCAGCAGTAACAACAGCACCAGAATCTAACATGAGTGTGGAAGAAATGATGAAAGTAGTCAAAGAGCTAGAAGTTCAGGTGACAGAGGTGAAAGAGGCCAAAGAAAAGTTGGCCAAGCTGGAGGCAAGCTATGACAAGTACAAGATGACAGTGGCTGAGAAGCAAAGAGAAATAAAAGCCTTAGACAACAAAATAAAGGCCTTAGAGAAAGAGCTAACTTTAGACAAAACTTTAGCTGAAATCAAGAAGATTTTGTGGGCCAAAATGGCCAATCAATCACTGACCAATGGCGATCTATTGAGGCCATACATGAACAAATAGAATTGATAGGCCTAGCTCAATTTGAGACTCAAAGGGCTAGAGTAGCATTGGGGAATATGCCTGAGTAGGCTAATAAAATGATTCATTCCCTGAACACTCATACCAAAGAGGAATTGGCAGCATTAGACATCAGTAGCAAGACAGATACTATTTTGACAGCAAAAACAGTGCTGACCATGAGAAATTTTGTGCAGACTCTAGAAAGAAAGTGCCAGGAAATGCAGGCAGAAATAAATGACTTCAAGATAAAAATGACAACATTGCAGAGCAGAGGATTACCCAGCCTATTGACTAGTGCTGGAAAACTACTGACCTGTGAACAATATACTACCAGAATCAATAACTATGTTTCCAATCAGATTACAACATCCTCAAGTACCTCAGAAGAAACAGGGCCTCCCTCTGGATAGAGTCTTTATTAAAAATTAGAAAACCTGTTTTACATTAAACATGAGATATATCATCTTTTTGAGGTCCCACCCAACTTTTATAGATATAATGAAGCTGATGAAACACTCATAAAGATATGAAGACATCAGCTACCTCCAGATGATTGGTGGCAAGCAATGCTGGAAATTCTACGCAGGTAATTTGATTTCTGTTCCCTTCTGATCAGCTACAGATTTTTGGTCGGCTACAGGTCAACAAACTTAGATACAAGGGCCACCTATCAAGCAGTAAAAACAAAACAAGGAAAGGGTCAAATTGTGACTACAGCTCATTAATAAAAGACCAAGTATGGACAGCAAGACAACAAAAGCAGGACCCGCAGATTAAAGACGTAGCTCTTGCCGACTCATTCAATCCAGAAAGTCAAATATCTCTGACAAATTGGATAGCTATGCACACCAACAATTACTGTAGCATTTATTTCCCTCATTTACTTCTTTCGAAGAGTTGGTAAAGAAAGTTATTGCATGAAGACTTATCTGCAAGATATTTTGTATCTAATTTTTGTATAAATCCCTCCCCATAGAATGTATTAGGGGTTGGTGATTTTCTCTCTGGACTGCGCTGTAAATTTTGAGACTCTTTAATACAAATGGTTGTTGAAGTTCATTGTTTCTGGACTGTCTGAAGGTGGATTTAATGTTCTTAGACCTGCTACAGAATTCCTGTGTCATTCTATGGATCAATAAGTTATTCTAAACTGTGTTTTATGTTTTCTGTATTCACAAATTTCACATATGTTCCATAATCTTGGTAACAGAGAAGAAAAATAGCTTAGGATTTGTTTAAATACACCCTGTGTTATATCTCTGTTATTTATCATGTTTTCTTCAGAATTAGTCATAAATATGAATTCTTAACTGCTCATGTTTGCACTAATTCCTTCATTTTGAATACTGTTTAGGAATCCTTAATTTTTCCTGCATAAATTCATACACTTTCCCTCTGCCAGTATAATGAAAGATTCTTGATTGCCTTTCATTCCTTGACTTCATTCCATCGTTTCCATATTTGAAAATTGTTCCTAGATTGCCTATCATGCTCTGTAGCATTACCATTTCCCCAAGAAACACCTTTCAGCAGTACACCGTCATTGACTCCATTGCCCAATGAAACAGATCATTTTAGACTTACACCCAGCTCTACTTAAAATCACCATCCAACAAACTTAAAACCAAACCCTCTTCATCATAACTAGCCTAAAGTACTCCAAAACAAAGATAAATTACAAAGAGAGAGCCCTCTCTGGTTGCAGGTAGGCTAGGACCTACAGCTAAAATATTGGTTAGTGGTTACCTCGGCCGTATTCCCTTCAGGAGGTAGGGAACAACCTGAGTGATAACAGAATGAGCATGAGAAGAACTACCTCCCACATGATATTGAGTTGGAAGTTATTATACATGCATTAAATATGTGGAGGCATTATCTTCTTGGCAGGAGGTTTGTATTAATGAGTGATCACAGTGGTTTACGATATCTATTTGACAAACAAAATATGAATGGAAGGCAGGTTCAGTGGTTGGCCACAATCAGTGAGTTCGACATTGAGATCATGTATGTCAAAGGTAAAGAGAACAAGGTGGAAGATGCTCTTAGTAGGCAGATACAAGTAAATCACATAGCTGTTATGAGCTCCTATGGGATAGATTTATAAGATATGATCTAGTAGGCAAGTTAGCAGAATGATAGGTATATGGAGATTGTGCACAAGTTGCAGTAGAGTACAGGTATAGGTATAGGTAGTGGTACAAGTACAGGTACATATGGAGGGGCATAGGATGTGGACTATCATCTCACAACATATGGATTGCTTAGATTTAGGGACAAGATATATGTGTCAGATAGCACTGAGCTTAAGAAGGTAATATTAAGGGAGCACTAGGTTATCAAAAGACACTAACAGTAGTGAAGAATTTCTATTATTGGCCTAATTTGAAGAGAGACATAGCAGAGTTTGCGGCTAGGTTCTTGGATTATCAGTAGGTGAAGGTAGAGTGCAAGCATCCAAGTGGACTGCTACAACTGATTTTGATTCCAGAGTTGAAATGGAAGGTCATTTCCATGTAATTTATCACAGGTTTGCTAAGGATAGTGATACAATATGATTCCATCATGGTAGTGATGGACATGTTGACAAAAGTAGCGCACTTCATTCCAGTGAAGTCTACATTATCAGCAAGTGATGTAGCACAGGTCTTCATCATGGACGTCGTTATATATCATGGTGTTCTAAAAAATATTGTGTCAGACAGGGATGCGAAGTTCACCTCCAAGTTTTGGGAGGAGTTATTTGCATGTTTGGGCATAGAGTTGGCCTTCAATATAGCTTATCATCTGCAGACAGTTGGAAAGATAGAAACAATCAACAAGATATTGGAGGACATGTTGAGGATGTATATGATGCTTCAACAGCAGAAGTGGGAAGAGTATTTTCCACTGGTAGAGTTCGCTTACAACAATGGGTTCCAAAAGCCACTGAGGATGAGTATGTTTGAGGCATTGTATGGGTGGAGTTGTAATACTCACATTAGTTAGACTGATCCAGTTAATAGGGTATGGATAGGACCATATATGTTGGCAGACATGGAGTGGAAAGTGAAAGTAATCAAGAATAATTTTAAAGCATCACATGATAGGAAGAAGAGTTATGTAGATCAGAATAGGTTGTTCAAGGAGTTACATGTTGGGGAGCAGGTGTACTTGCGCATCAAGTCAAAGAAGAGCTCCTTGCTGATTGGATCATGTGCCAAGTTGGCACCCTAGTTTTTTTGACCTTCCAAGATTATTGAGAGGATTGGGCCAGTAGCCTATAGACTGGCACTACATCCACAATGAAATTCCATGATGTTTTCCATGTGTTATTACTTAAGAAGTATGTTAAAGATATTGATCATTTGTTTGGCTAGTTTGTATGGAAGTTGGAGCTAGAAGGAGAATTCTAGCAAGAACCGTAGTGAATTTTGCACTAAATGATGCTCATGCTCTAGAACTGAGAAATCAAGTAGGTTAAAGTGAAATGAAAGCACTTTGGGCTCAATGAAGCAATATTGGAGATGGCGAATCAGATGCAGGCTATGTGTCCTTCCTTATTCGCTGGTTGAGTGGATGTTTTGGTATATGTCTTTGTTATATGTTTTTGGTACATGTTTTGGTGATGTTTGGTATATGTACATATCTATATTGATGTAAATATTGTCATGAACTATGCTATAAAGCTCCAATAAGCAGTATGAGTGTCATGTCATTATGGTGTTATACTTGTTATGTTGTCATGTTGGTTTGATTCTCAACAAGATGATCATTATAAATACTGCAACGAGGTAATTTATAAAGCTCCATGGGTAGTATGTTTTTTTTACAACAGCCTTATTGGTTGTAGGTTTTGTTGAACACTAAGGACGATGTTCCCCCAAGGGGGAGGGTTATGTAATAGCCCTGGTCAAAAATCCATGTAAAAGTTAATAAAGGAAAAATATTAACCAAGGTCATGGGACATGTATTCCAAGTTGAATCTTGGGAAAACGCGTAGTGATGGGGATCATTGGTGATTGATTAATGGCTAAGGAAATTGGAAAAGGCAATGGATAATGCTTTGGAAAGAAAAAGTGGAATTTTGGCACATTTATCTATGAAAATAATGGAAACTAGGAGAAAAGGGAGGTGAAGGCTCACAGGTTGCATGTGAGGGGGAAAATAATGGAAAATTAAGAAAATAGAGGCCTCATTAATAAAAATGTTTCTGAGAATCATTTCATAGACTTTTGTCAGTTTGGTTTCGGAGCTCTCTCTCTATTCTCTCTCTCATGCTCTTGGACACAGAGCGTTTTCTTGGATAACTCTTGGAGGAGTGTGGCATACTTGGATTTTTGGAGCAAGAAGGCAAAGGAAGAGTAAGAAAGAGCAAGAGGACATCAGGATCAACAGCTACAACAGGTTTTTCTTGCAGGTGTTAAGTTGCATGTATGTTTCCTCACTAGTTTTGGCATGCATGGCATACGCATGTGGTTTATTGGTCATGATCTGTCATTAGCATGGAGGATTTCCTAGATTGATAGTGGATTTTCCTACCCTTTCCATTTTTTGGATATCCATGGTATTTTGCATTCATTTCTTTGTTTTCTCATTGGTTCTCATGTTTCCTTTAACTTGGGTTGAGTTACTAGTTCCTGGAAGCCCTTGTTGGACAAACACTCTAGAAGCCATGTAATAGCTTGGGTTGAGTTACTAGTCTTGGAAGCCTTGGTTGGAAAAACACTCTAGAAGCCCTTAGTGGGTTGAGTTACTAGTTTTGGAAGACCTGGTTGGATAAATGCTTTGGAAACCCAGCGATAGTTGTGGGTTGAGTTACTAGTCCTAGAAGCCTTCGTTGGAACAAACACTCTAGAGCCATAGAATACTTGAGTAGAGACCAATCTGGTGATGGATTGTGTTAACTTAAGGGGGCCTAACCCAAGTTCAAATTTGTTCACACCAACCAAAAAAATCCTAACTGTTGGCCCTTTCGGAAATAACCTGCATAGCGCAGACTGCAGTCTCACCTGAAGCAGTATTAGGGGATGTTAGAACCAGGTTTCTACATCCAAAGACAGTGTGCTAAGTGCCCTTAGACGCTTATAGCTCAAATATTCCTTCACACAGATCGGTGTCCACGTATGGCTCACTACTGTAACTTAAGTAAAATAGCTTCTATACCTTCACGAAGGCCCACAATCAGTCTTTGCAGACTCTAAACAGACAAGTGATCAACTTTCATGCATTAATCAATTTCCCTAGATTTGTCTTCATGCAGATCTATCTAATTCATCAGAAATCAAACATAAATAACCCTTATCTTCACAAGAATGGATAATTACCTAAATCATGCACAAATAAGATAGATTCAGTAGTTTAGTGTAGCATTTATTCATTATTCCATAGAAAACATATTATAAAGTGGTAGATCATAACATAAACAGAATCAACAATAATGCTCAGATTACAAGATAATTCTTCAAAATCAGACTTGATTTATCTTCAATGTTCAAATTATAGAGTCTTTCACCCTGCGCACTCAACTTCAGGGGTCCACGCACTTAGCTGTGGACTTACTACGGCCTCATGTGCACTTAGTTTTGGACTTACCAAGGCCTTATGTGCACTTAGCTACAGGAGACTTCCCCTTTCGCCTAAGTACAAGAAGCAGAGTCTTCCTATCTTAACACTTGCCAAAAATAGTCTCTATCTTGGTTCCCTATTATTCAATCTACGTCTAGACTTGCTGGTGGGCTCCAGTATTGCAGCAATGATGCTGCAACTCCTGGGGCTCCCTTCTTTACTTTTATCAACCCGGTTGTTCATAACAAACTTGGAAGCAACGGTGCTATATGCACAAGTACTAACTCTTATCGCAAGCTGTCACTTGATCAGCTGGCACAAGTCTACTAGGAGCTTAAGCCAACTTCTATGAGCTCTTAGAAGAAGCTTTTAACTATGATGGAAGAAAGCTAACTCAAAGGAGGCTAGTCTACTTGCAGAAATAAGCTGAAAGCTGAAAAGAAATGCAAACCCTAGCAAACCCTAGTTTTACCGACTAACCCTACTGGTGCAAAAAAAGAGATGAAAGCAGTGGAAATGGATGCCATTGACTCTTGGAAAGGTAAAATACATGTGACTAAGCTACTTCTGAAGTAAAATCTAGAAAAAGCATCTTTTTGTATTTTTGAGTAATTTTGCAGAATTATTATGCATGTGTTTTAACGGCCTTTGACTGTGCAGAGGTTAATTGGCGAAAGGAAATGGAGTGGGCACTTGCAAGAGCTTGGGAAGGTGAGAAGAGGGCCTAAGGGGTCCCTGGAACCCTTCCAAAGAGTTTCATAGTGTTCAAATCTCAAAAAAACTTGCACGTGAACTTCTATAGGAAGTCTACAGGGGTTCTACAAGATGTTCTACAGGAAGATCCGAAAGAGGATTTTGGAGGGTTTATGGTGGAAAAATGGTGGGAAAGTGGAAATGGAGGTTGTGAAGGAGTCTAGGACTTGGTGAATGGAGCTAAGGAGTGATTAAGGTGGTTGGATTTGTTCAAGGATGGAGGGAGCGATGCTACACAAGAATGTAGGAATTAGGGAAAAGTGGGAAAGTGTGGCAAATGAAGGGAAGGAATCTTGGATTAGGGGTTGGAGCAGGTTGTATGATGGAGAAAGGCTAGGCAAGGAGGTATTACAGGTGTTCTGCACACTATTTTCCAAAACTGATCGAACAAAGACTAGGAAAACCAGAGATCTAGCTATTTTGACCTAATCTGACCTAAAAACCATAAACATGATGAACATGAGTTTATAGACAAGAAATCATGCAAGATAACTATGGAAACTAAGCAAGAATAGATCTTAAACATGCAATTACAACTGGTATCAACTTTTCCAACTAAAAATCTAACACTAGCAATTGTATGGAAAGGCAAAAATAGTGTTTTGTGGCAGCAAGTATGCTTTGGTCTCAGCTCATGGTTCCAAGGAGGGAGAGATGAGATCAAGGATTGCTTGATGGTCTCTTTGCAGATATTTTCCTTTACCAAACTTTCAAATCAACCTGAAGTGTGAAAAGCTATTTTAATCATCAAGAACAACCTAAGTAGCAAAGCGAGATCTTAACCTAAATAATAGAAATTATTCTATGAATGCAGCAAAGACACATAAAGATACACAAAGGAGGTACTGGCATTTGGGTTGGGCCCAAACCCAAGAGCTACAGCCTCATACGAAAGATTAGAGCTGGTGCAAAGCTGAATCATCTTTATTGATCAAAGAATAATAGTTACATCCTAAAAATTGTCTACAAGAAAAAGCTCGAAAATGCGCTGATACAGGGCTACACTAAAGTGCGAAAATAGACTAACAAAATGACTAACTTACTGACTAAAATATAACTACAATCTGACTAACTGAACTGAGGCCGTAAGCCTTCTTATTTATACAAATGGAAACCTCCAACAATCCTCCTAAAATCAAGCAACTCGGCTTCCTGGAACTGAAGATAACATCAGTCCTACTTGACTTACTTGGCTGCCCCTTGGCTTTGTGCTCCGAGTTTTGATGGAGAATTTGAGGTAAGGGCTCATAAATGGAGAGACAACCTTCCTACAAATCCTCTCCCTTATTCTTCCACGAATTTGGCTGCCAAGTGCTCATTAAACCGTTGATTTTGTCTCAAAATTGACCAAAAATATGCATAAAGCACACATTAGACTTTTTTGCATAATGACTAACCAAATTCACTCTATTAGCATAAATATAATAAAAAACATGCAATAAAATAATGAGAATGGTGGATTAAGTCGAATTAGGAGGCTGAATGAGCCCATATAATAACCCATTTCTGGGGCTCATCATCACCCCCTACTGAAGGTGTTGCTCATCCTCTAAGCAACTAATCTATATCTTCATTCTTGATGGCCCTAGTGGCCTCCCTATCATCCCAAGCTTATGAAGTGGTCTGCTCATGTGTGCCATAAAATACTCCCTTCTTGTCCATGTCCTTCCACTGCTCCTCTTATTCTACTTGTTTGAATTCTTGTGTTTTTCCTAGCCTTAAAATACATGGAGGCCTGGCTTTTTCTCTTTCTTTTGGCTTAATTGGTGTGCTCAGGGAAGTGAGACCAGTTGTTGCCTCGCTTTCCAAAGTCTCAGGGGACCCTTTTCATTGTTTTGCCTCTACTTCCTCTTCTTCTCCTCCTTCTATCTCTTTATCCTTCTCCTCTTCTATTCCTACTGAGTCATCAGTTGCTTCATCTTCTCCCCCTTTCTACTCTTCTTCCTCACTATCAGAAGGACTGATATCATGGGTGAGGGACTTTCTATCACCTTCTACTATCATGCTTTTGAAGACTTCCCATGCTATAGGGAGTGTGAATGTATGGAGGGCTTCTTCCACTAAAATTTCAATTAACCCATGGTGAGCCAGCTAATCTGGACTCGCTGCCTTAAAATATGCTGGAGTCTATGAATCCTTCTACCATTGTGCTTATACTCCTTCTGAACGCCAAAATGTAAGGATGGAGACAAGAATTTTGAAGAAAACAGGAAGGCAGGGGTAAACTGTTTTTTTTTTAAGAAATAGGCAGCCCTTTTTTTAATGCAATTTATCCCTTCTTCAAGCTTAATTCTTCCCTAACATTGCATCACTTCTTTTGCAGAAACATGCAACAGATAAAACTATTTGGTTTTTTTTTTTTTTTTTTTTTTTTTTTTTTTTTTTTTTAAACAGGTAGAAATTTTGAATGCAATTACTCTTCTTTTTCAGGTTTAATCCTTCCTTAAAATGATAGCATTCCTTCCACATATTGATAATCAAGGTGGGTATGCATGGAACCTACCTCCTGAAGCCAGAAATTTTGCAAAAACCCATGTTTTCTTCTAAAAAAGACAGCTCACTGCCCCTCCTGTAGAACTGGCTGTAGGTGCTCCTGTAGAATCTGTTACTACTCCTGGAATTTTTCGTGTTTTTTCACAACAACAATTTACAATTTTTCCTCTCTTCAAACTTTTCCAACCTGAACTTGCTTCTCATTTTTTGAAAAGAAATCAATTTTTTGACAGAACAAAGAGCAAATAACATAGTTTTTTCTTTCAGAGAGTGGACAGTCTTGCAAATTCATTTTTTCAAACAGGCTTAGTTCCTATGGTTGCATCTCTCTTTTCAGAAGAATGTGAGAAAGAAGAAGATAGACTTCGAATGTAGAGGGAAAAAAACAAAGAACTGTGTAGAACTCAGAGAAAATATGTAGGCAGACTTTTTACTTTTTTCAATGTGCAGGAAAACTTTCACTCTCTTTTTTCATTGTAATGCCGTGTTTAATTCACCACCTTACTCAAAAAAATCATGCACAAAGAAGTATTCCTGATCCCACCTCATTTTGAGCTTGAATTTCGATGAAAATCCTTGGTTTTCTTTCTGCAGAGCTATTCCCTACCTTTCCTATAGAAACCTTCCTATAGAAGATGTTCTTGCTCCTATAGAACTGTTACAGCTTCCTGTAGAATGCCGATAAGCAAGAGGGTTTTGAAAAATAGCAGAGAATGACTAGTTCATTGCTATGGAGGTGGTATAGAGCTTGTTGCAGCTGCGGGGATGATGATAAAATGGAAACAATGGTGGTGAGAGTATTTCAAAGATGAGTTCGATTGGCTATTTATGGAGACTTCTGTTGATGGAGGGTGAGCTGGCCAAGTGCACGTTGGCCCCATGCAGACCGTTGGTCCCCACTGCAGTCTTATTATGAACTGTATGTTCTCTGCCTATTAATCACTTGAAATCAGTTGCGCTAGAGTTCAAAACATCTGTCACTACCTATTTTTTAAATTTCACGTGAGTTGACTATACACGTATGTTGTATGATTTTTGGCTGAGCACTATAGAACTAAACAAGGCACTATCTGAACTAGACAAGGGTGGCCAGTTAGCTGACCACCAATCTTGTTTAATCACAACCATCTCACTATCCATGCAGTTCTTAAATTACATTCATGCAATAGAGGAACATGTTTAGTCACTTACCTGGAAGTCGAATGTGTTTGTTGTGAGGTGTTGTGGTTTTTCCTTCTGTTGCATGCCTTTGTTTCTATGGATGCATGCTTGTCTATTTGTTGATACGTGGCTATTTTTCTTGTGTGGGTATCCTCTGGCTGGATCTAAGCTGCAGGAGTCTGCTTCCACCCTCAGATTTGCACCCTCATGTTGTTGATGCTAGATTTTCGCAGGACAACGACTTGTTTTTTCCATAGCTCCCAAATGATAGATCAGATTGACTTGAAATTTTTTGAGTATGTTTCTATCATCGTTATGTACCTCCCATAGCAAAATTGTGGTCAATGGATGAAAATATTTCGAGAAAAGCTGAAAATCGTTGAATGTGACATAGGTTAATTTCTCGGAAACCGTGCACTAGAATTGGCTGAAATTGCTTGAGCAGGTTACTATCACCCATATGCATCTCCCCATGAAAAAGGTTTTGAAATGGATGCATGGATAGGGAGAAAATGCAAAAATGGCTAAAGGTGATGGAGGCTAATTTCTTGGAAACCGTGCACTAGAATTGGCTGAAATTGCTTGGGCATGTTGCCATCATCTCTATACAACTCCCTATGAAACAATTTTTTAAATGGATGCATGGTTTTCAAGTTAGGGAAAAAACAAATCTCTGCTCTATGTATTTTTGTTTCAAAGCATTCTACAGTTTTTTGCACAGTAAGAAAAAATGAGTTTGGGCTATAATGCAGACTTGGAATTGATGGGAGAGAGGTTTGAAGATTGTAGGAGGATTTATGAACCTTTTATGAATCTTCCATGTTCCCCAAACTATTTTTTAAAATCCATTTCTAGCTTTCTGTAATTTCTACAGGAACTTCCTGTAGAAAACATAGTTTTCAAAAAAGAAGCACAGTGAGGTGGAAAGAATGTCAAGAATGATGGAGAAGGGTGAGGGATGGTAGGATAGGTGTTTTTATTGGTTTCGAGGCTTTCTTGGCACCTACTGTTGCTTCTTGAAATTGTGCAAACTTGCAATACGACTGGAAATTCATTTTTCCTTTTTTTCTCGTTTTTTTTGGAAAACAACTAGGGTGCCTCAAGAAGGTTTTCACCCTAATTGTCTGCCCTAGGCGCCTCCAAGGGAGGTTTTCACCCAGGGATCTTATTCTTTTTTTCTTTTCTCTTCTTTCTAACCCATTGACTGCCTCATGGAGGTTTTCAATCAATGAGCCAATTTGAGGCACCTCCGAGGAGGTTTTCACCTTAGATTTTTATTTTCCTCTCATTTTCATTTTTTCTTTTTTCTTTTTTCCTACTTTACCGTACTTGAAAAACAAAATCATTTTCAAGTATAATAATACCTCCAATGGAGCCATTTTCACATCGAGATGATAGACAAAATGATGTGGAGGCTTGAAATGCATGCTTTGACAAGTATCCAGATTTCAGAGACCAAATGATTTAACTTTGAAGGGATCAAGCATAGCTGAGGAAGGGAGTATTGCTGCAACTTAGTGACCATCTGTAACCATATCTCAATATAGCTCTAATATCCTTGGTCCTTTTGTTTATGTGGATCATTCTTCATGTCACCTTCTACCATGACCTTCTCATCTTCCTCTTTTTGCTTATTTTTCTCTTGAATACATGGAGGATTTGATGGTAACCATGAGGGAGCTGTCTCGATCTCCGATTCTGTTGTCTTCTCTTTATCAAGTGCAGCCCATGGTTCTTTGATCTCCTCTTTTGATTCTTCTTTTTTTGGATGCATTCCTTTAATGCTTTCAATATAATCTCTTTTTTGCAATACTCTTCCTGAGCTATGGTGAATATCATAGAGCTCAAAAGGAGTTGTTTGGAAATGTTGTGCCTCAGCATTGTAATTGGGTTAAGCTACTCCAATGTGTGGGTTTGGAAATGGTGGTTCGGGTAGTTGAGTGGGGATGTCTATTTGAGATGGATGTGGAGGGGGTTGTGGTTGGGCAGGTGGTTTCCCACTATATACTTGCTGAGCCTACCTGTTATTTGGGTTCAGGTTCGGTTGAGTAGGCATTTGGGGCTACCTTGGTGGAGTAGGAGGTGATGGTTGTGGTTGAGCAAGTGGTGGAGGCAAAGGAGCAGGAGGAGTGTTGTACTGAGGCCTCCACCCCTGATGAGGTGCATTCCACTGAGGCTCTAGCTGAGCATAGGGGTGAAATAGATGAGCAACTGGTTGGGCATAATATGGAGATGTGAAAGACCAAGGAGGAAATGTGGACCAGGAAGGATGAGCAGGGGACCCCAAGAAGGCATGGAAGTGGATTGATAGGGGTTGTAATAGGTCTGGGATGTCCCTTGCATTCCCTGCTAGTAAGGTATGGGTCCATGTGGCCTCCATTAGTTCATATAATAGAGTGGTTCAATGGCTCCTTTGGCCCTCTGATATGCAACTTTAATTCCGGGAAAGGAAGAGCATTGGTTCGTAGGATGCTTTTTCACAGATAAAACACACTTCTATAGAGTGCAATGGACATTCGTTCCTAGGATGCTTTCTAGTGCACCTAGGACAAAATATGGCCAAAGCCCTCTCGGCTTCCTTTTGCTTCATTTGGATCTGCAAGGTATCCATTTGCATGGCAAGAAACTGCCTCATCTCACTCTTGAAATCTTCCAGCATATTTTCACATTCACCTTTTCCAACATAAAGGGATGAGTTGGAAGAAAAGGTATTGCTACCAACATTTCTATTTTCAGCCATGGGCTCCAGAGGAATGTTTTCTTCTTCTTCTTCCCCTATAGGTTCTTCAAATATGTCTTGCTATCCACCTAGGGGTTCTTCTTAATCACAACCATCGAAGAAGAGAGAAGGTTGGCTATGTGAAGCAATAGGGGTGTTATGAAAGAATTTTCCTGAATTGTCTCTGTTCCTACGAGGCATAAAATGAAATATTTTTGGTTGATTTTTGTATTTTTTTTGTTCTGCTTGTGATTGCAAAACTGAAATTGATTGAACAAAAAATTGCAACTGACTAAAATAAACCTTGCTGAAATGGAAATTGCAGAATTGAAATGAAAGCAAGAAATGACTAATTTACACTTGCTCAAATGAAATTGCAGAAATGAAATGCTAAGCTACGCTTGCAGAATTGAATTGCGGAATTGAAATGCTAATCTACGCTTGCAGAATTGAAATTGCGGAATTGAAATGCTAATCTACGCTTGCAGAATCGAAATTGCGGAATTGAAATGCTAATCTACGCCTGCAAAATTGAAATGCTAGTTTAGGAAAGCAGGAAATGTCTAATCTACTTTTGTGGAAATGAAATTGCAGAATGGAAATGAAACAACTACTCTACTCTTGCTGAAATAAACTACTGAGTAGAAGGTTGCAGTGGAAAATAGAATAAAAGAAGCAATCACAAATACTTTGATGCTTCCCTGGCAACGGTGCCAAAACGATGGTGGGCTCCAGTGCTGCAGCAATGGTGTTGCAACTCTTGGGGCTCCCTTCTTTACTTTTATCAACCCGGTTGTTCGTAACAAACTTGGAAGCGACGGTGCTATATACACAAGTACTAGCTCTTGCCGCAGGCTGTCACTTGATCAGCTGGCACAAGTCCGCTAGGAGCTTAAGCCAACTTCTATGAGCTCTTAGAAGAAGCTTTTAACTGTGATGGATGAAAGCTAACTCAAAGGAGGCTAGTCTACTTCCAGAAAGATGCTGAAAGCTGAAAAGAAATGCAAATCCTAGCAAACCCTAGTTTTAACAACTAACCCTACTGGTGCAAGAAAAGAGATGAAAGCGGTGGAAATGGATGCCATTGAATCTTGGAAAGGTAAAATGCATGTGACTAAGCTACTTCTGAAGTAAAATCTGGAAAAAGCATCTTTTTGTATTTTTGAGTAATTTTGCAGAATTATTATGCATGTGCTTTAACAGTTTTTTACTGTGCAGAGGTTGATTGGCAAAAGGAAATGGAGTGGGAACTTGCAGGAGGTTGGGAAGGTGAGAAGAGGGCCTAAGGGGTCCCCAACACCCTTCCAAAGAGTTTCACAGTGTTCAGATCTAAAAAAACCATTCACGTGTACTTCTATAAGAAGTCTGCATTGGTTCTACAGGATGTTCTATAGGATGTTCTACACGAAGATCCAAAAGAGGATTTTGGAGGGTTGATGGTGGAAAAATGGTGGGAAAGTGGAAATGGAGGTTGGATGAGGTTGTGAAGGGGTCTAGGACCTGGTGAATGAAGCTGAGGAGTGATTAAGGTGGTTGGATTTGTTCAAGGATGGAAGGAGAGATGCTGAACAAGAATGTAGGAATTAGGGCAAAGTGGGAAAGTGTGGCAAATTAAGGGAAGGAATCTTGGATTAGGGGTTGGAGAAAGTTGTATGATGGAGGAAGGCTAGGCAAGGAGGTATTACAGGTGTTTTGCACACTATTTTCCAAAACTGATCAAACAAAGACTAGGAAAACTAGAGATCTAGCTATTTTGACCTAATCTGACCTAAAAACCAGATACATGATGAACAGAAGTTTATAGACAAGAAATCATGCAAGATAAGTTTAGTAGCACTCTACATCGTAGACTTCTACACTTCTACCAACTTCTATATTGTCAGGCCTTCCATTGCAAGGAACATTGTTCATTGTGTTTGTTGCAACACCTTCAGCTTTTCCTGAAGTGACGAAGTAAGATGAAAGGCTTCCTCTAGCCATGACAGTAATTTTGCCTTTAGAAGGGCCTTCATTCTTTCTAATTCCTCCATCTATGCTTGTAGCTGCTTTCCTTCCTGTAAATTTGCAAGGCATTGCGCTGGCACCAAAGTGCATGCAGTCGATTGGACTTCATCATAGTTCAGTCATGTTTCTCGAACATTAGTGTTCAATTTCTACAAGTTCGGCTCCTCCTACAGATTTGTTCATAATTCCATTGCTTGGTCGAACATCATTGCACAGTCTGTGACTATAGTATCCAATGTGTTCATATTCTCCTTGATTTTTGCTTCACGTTTCTCCCAAACCTATGGTAGGGTAGTTGGCTGCAACTTCAACTACAGCTCTGATATCTTCATTTGGAACTCAAAATTAACGCTTCCAACTTCATCCTTTGATGTGTGTACTGCAACATCCAATTTCCTTACTTTTGACAAAGCTTCAGCATCCTCCAGGATGTTCAATTCTGGCACTGTCTTCCAGGCCTACTCTATCACTGTCTATAGACTCTAACTTTGTGTCTACATCTCCTTCTTTGCCTTTAGTGCTTGAGTTTTATCTGTGAACATCTATTCATTTTTTACCTTAAACTCACTTATGACTGCGAGGACACTCTACTCTCGGATCCTCAACTCATATAAAACCCCCTGATATAGCGCATGGATGGTCTGTAGTGGCAGTTTGGCCAAATTCAGTCTCATGTCCTTCACTGTACTGATCACAACACGATCCTCATCTGATTCTATGTGAATGGACCCTTCTAGAAATGGTATGCTTCTGAGGTCCAGAGTCTGTTCTAGCTCTGCGATTGTTCCACTTCCTTGTGTCAGGATCACTTGCACCCTGCTCTCTTTCCCGACACTCTTGTGGATCCTACCAATCTGGATCTGTAGCTCATGCAGATTCTTTTGGAAATTCCCCAAAATCTGCATATATTGTTGCTCGAACTACTGCAACAACTCAGTTTTCATGTCTCTAACCTTATCATCGATTTCATCAAGATCACCTTCTATAAGCACCATCGAATCAATGTGCATCTTCTTATCAGACTTATGCTTTTTTCGTTATCCAGCAATCTGCTCCTCTCCACCGCTTCCTTCCTTCTCTAAAATATCCTACTCATCTGTGCATTGCAAAGCCAAATTTTCGACTTCTTATATATCCAGATGTTATCTCTTGACCTATATTTGGTAGTGGACTGAGTCTCCATTCGTTATTTCTCTGCAGCTGCCTTAGCAGCAACTTCCTTCTTCTTTTGTTCTGCCAAAGCTCGTGTTGCCTTCTGAGATGCTTCCTTATGCTTTAGAATATCTCTCTGAACCTTTACTTGTATCCGCACCAAGATCTATGGGTTCATGCCGCTCTACTAGGCAAGTCCCCGCGATCTCCTACACATCTGTATCAGATACCACATACAACAGCTTTTGCCATAGGTGCTTTGGGTCCTTCCGTGCTCTAATGGAAACATTGTAGAAATCGGCCTTAAACTCTATGAAGGTTGTTAATTGCACAAACAAGGTTGGGGACAACCTTGGCCTGTGACTGATAACCATTCGAGGGTCCATCTCCATCAAGATCCAGAAATTTTTTATCTCCTTGATCCTTTCCTGATCCTTTGTTGCCCACAGCGAAGTGAACCTTGCTACCTCAAGTAAATATTTTGGTTGTGGGGGAAACTGACTATCCTCTGTCAATCTCCAAGTGACTAACACAATAGGTAGTAACAACCATAAAAAGTGGAAGGGATTTCTCTCTTCCTGAGCTTCCTGGCATTTCATGAGGAACTCATTACATAGATATTTTTCTAGTTTTATTGAACACCCTTCGCACACTGGGTTGCTAGTGATACTACTGGTGCCAGAACTTCATCCGCATGGAATTTCCTCATGATATTTCCTATAAGAATGTGGGTGGCGAACTACACCGCCAGTCCTGAATAGAGTGGATAGAATATCCCCATGAATTCTTAACAAGCCCATATTTGGCCTTCATCTTATCTGCTAATTATTTTTCCCCACTTTCCCTCCAAACTCCTCGGCAGGGTTTTCTCCTTTATAAGGTAGCTTCATTATCTGTTGATTAACATGTTCATGATCGGGAAGGGCTCCCTAATCCATAGACATCCATCATGCACCAGCACGAGGAGCTGTCACACAAACACCATTTTAATCATTGATCTATAAAAATGCAGTATGCAGAACATGTGAAACAACCCCGCTTGCTCAACACCTCTGACCCACCTCATGGGTTCCAACCACATAACCCCAGTCTCTTCATAGTATATATTCATCATATACTTACTCATTGCCAAATGTGGGAACCTCTCATGGTCCGTGAGGTCCCAATCTTCCATTTTCAGCATAAGAATGTGCACTAGTGTTGTCCCTTCAAATTCCACTTGTTCAGGCAAAAGGGGTGTCAAAACTGTGAATTTACTGGAATCTAGGTCCTTGGTAACTTTCATTTTTCCCTTCCATGGAGGTGTAGGTTTTAACCCCGTATAGAAATTACCTACATACAAATTTTAAAACATAGAAGATAAACAACGCAAGAGCATAACACATAAAACACATATACACAAAGATTTTCCCCTGGATCCCAAAACCAGGACTGGCAGCTTGATTTTGCATTATATTACTTTCAATGTTACAATACATATTTATACATGTCAAAGCATCCAATACCATGGACCGAAAACCATCACATCCAAAACCATTGCGTCCAAACCATGTGCAAAAATCATGCACAAAACCATAGGTAGGTCTGCCCAACCTATCATAGGGTCCAAAACCAAAAATTTTCAGGGTGCTGCCCCAGACCCCATAGAGTGGGGTTACTTGCACCCCTCAAACCCCTTGTGACTCCCCCTACTACACAATTGTCGCAACGAAAGGGGGGCTCTGCCCCCCTTTTAACCCTCCGATTAACTACATGGGCTAGTCATGGAAAGAATATAACCTGACCCAACATTCTCCCAACTGTTGTTTTCTTTCCATAGGGGGCCACAAGAGAGCTTAGTCATTTATCCAACCCTACAATACCCATTGTTTATCTACACCAATAGAACTTCTCAAAGCTCACAGATTTTGTCAATGCATCTGCAGTATTCTTCAAAGTGTCTACCTTTAGCACCAACACCTTTTTGTCTTCTATCATATCCCTCACCAAGTGATACTGCAGGGTTCTTTTGCAAGAAAATTGCACTTTGGTTGTCACAGTCTATACTTATAGCTCCTTGTACTAACCCCATACTTGAACACAATCTCTACAACCAAGCTGCTTCCTTGCTTGCATGAGTGGCTGCCATGTATTCTGCCTCTGTAGTTGATAGTGCCACTACAGACTATTTCTTACTCATCCAACTGACTGCACCTCCAAATAAGTTAAACACATACCCACTTGTAGATCTTCTTTGATCCATATCTCCAACCCATTCTGCATCAACAAAACCATGAATATCCAACACTCTTTCCAATCTTGGTCTTCCTTGGTAGCACAAACCATAATCACTGGTACCACGCAAATACCTGAAAGCATGCTTCACTGTTGTCCAATGCTCCTTCCGTAGTTTTGACATAAACCTACTCAATACTCCCACTACATGTGCAATGTCTGGTCTAGTATAGACCATCACATACATTTGGCTACTGACTGCACTTGCATATGGAACACGGGACATGTCCTCTTCCTCTTCTTATGTCTCAGGACACTGTTTAGCAGATAAATTTACACCTATAGGAATAGGAAACTTCACATGTTTACTATCCTGCATATTAAACCTCTGCAGTATTGTCTCGACATACTTCCTCTAGTTTAAATAGAGCTTCCTCTTTGTCCGATTTCTTTTAATTTCCATGCCCAAAATATCGTTTGCAGCACCAAGATCTTTCATGTCGACTTTGGAGGACAAATGGGTCTTCAGATCATGGATAATTTCTTTGTTATTTCCAACTAGCACATATCATCCACATACAAGACCAGATAAACAACACGGTCACCAATTAATTTAAAATACACATAATGATCTGCTTTTCTTCTGGTGAATCCAAGTCCCTGTATAAATATATCAAATTTTTGATACCACATCCTTGGTGACTATTTTAACCCATACAAAGACCTCTTTAACTTGCATACCAGCTCTTTCTTACCCTTCACCACAAAGCCTTCATGTTGCTTCATGTAGATCTCCTCTTCCAGATCCTCGTGAAGAAATGTTGTATTCACATCCATCTGTTCTACCTCAAAATCAAAATCAGCAGCAACAGATAAAAGTAATCTAATAGAAGTTACCTTGGCAATAGGAGAAAAAATATCACCAAAATAAATTCATGGCATCTAGGAATAACCTTTTGCTGCTAACCAAGCTTTGTATTTCTCGACCTTTCCTTATGCATTTTTCATCTTCTTGAACACCCATTTATTGCCAATGGGTTTCCTTCCAGTCAGCAACTCCACCAGATCCCAAGCCTCATTTCTGTGCAAAGATGTCATTTCATCAACCATGGCCTTTTTCCAAAGTTTTCCATCCTCTTAATTTATGTTCTAGGATCATCATCAGTAATAAATAAAGAAAAATTTGAACAGAAAGTAGATGGACTATACCTTTCTAGCTACCTTCTTTCTCAAACTGATCTTCTCACACCCAAAGTTTGTGGCTCTTCATCTTCTGATTCCTCCTTCGCTGTAGAGTCTGATTCTTCCTCCTTTAGATGAAACTCTATCTTCTTAGGTTCCTTTGGTTGGACTTCATGTTTAATAACATATTTCACCTCTTTGAACACCACATCTCAGATATACACAACCTTCCTTGTTACTGGGTTCCAAATCTTATAACCCTTTAAGCCATCCTTATACCCAATAAAGATGCACTTTTCAGATTTACTATCCAACTTGGTTCATTTCTCCTTTGAAACATGTACATAAGCATCACATCCAAATACCTTTAGATGTGAAAGAGAGGGTTTCTTACCAGTCCATAGCTCTTGTGGAGTCTTATCCTCCAACGCTGATGAAGGTGATATATTGACCAAGTAACATGTTGTCTCCACCACCTCTGCCCAGAATTCCTGTCCTAACTCGGCACCACTGAGCATGCTTCTTGCCCTTTCCATCAATGTCTTGTTCATTATCTCTACAACCCCATTTTTCTAAGGTGTATATGGATTAGTCTTCTGCCGTTCTATACCAGACTTCTTACAAAATTCTTCAAATTCCTTACTGCAAAACTATCCACCGTTATCTGTCCTCAGCACCTTTATCTTCTTCTCTATCTGGTTTTCCACCAGAGCCTTAAATTCTTTAAACTTGTCAAAGACATCAGGTTTCTTGTTAAGGAAGTATATCCATGTATTCCTTGAGAACTCATCTATAAAGGATACATAGTACATAGACTTACCTAGTGATGGAACCTTCACAAGTCCAAACACATCACTGTGCACAAGCTCTAATATTTGTTTTGCCCTCTTACCACTAGAGGGGAAACTCACACAATTTTCACAGAAATAAAAATCAAAAGATCTATTACTCATACCTTCTACCATACCTTTACAATAAATTATTTGAAGGCCCTTCTCTCCAATATGTCCAATCCTTTGATGCCACAACATGGTCTTCTCTCCAAAGACCACTAGATTTTTTGCTCCACTTTCAGGAACCACAAAACTGTTGCACCCATCAACAATAGTGCTACCTTATAGCTTGTACAGAGTTCAAATATGAACTCCTTGCATCAATACTAGTGCTCCCCGAACCATATTGTAGGTATCCTTCTCGAACATTGTTTTTACACCTGCATCATCCAGCTTGCTTACAAAAATCGGATTTCTCGCTAATGCAGGAATATACAGAACACCCAAAAGTGTTCTAACCCTTCCACCTTGTAACTTAAATTTTACTTTTCCGTGACCAACGACTCCAGCCTTCCTGACATCCCCCATGAAGACATCACCACTATCATATTTCTCATACTCGCAGAACTACTCTCTATGGGGAGTGAAGTGAAAGGATGCACCTAAGTCAATCAACCATGCCTCATGATCTACATGTGTACTTGAAGAAGCCAAGTACACATCCCCACCTTCATCATAGGTGGTTTTCGCCTATGTAGAAGGAGCATCATCAGATCCCTTTCCTTTATCAGGAGATTTAGATTTGCAGTCCCTTTTGTACTGTCCTTCCTTTCTGCATTTCTAGCACACCACCTTTACAGGTTTTCCTGGAGATTTAGATCTCCCACTCGACGACTTATTTTTGTTTTTGTTCTGGGACTGTCCTCGTACAGACAAGGCATCACCATTCTGGCTCCCCATATTTTTCCATCTCATCTCCTCCGTCAGCAAGGATGAGACTATTTCATCAAACTGCAAGGTAGTTGCATTACTACCTATTGCAATAACCAGACTATCCCACAAATCTAGTATAGAACACAACAAACTGATGCACTTATATTCATCTAAAATTTTAATATTAATCAATGCTAACTGACTTACCATAGTATTAAATGCATTTAGATACTGTGTCACCAAGTCTCCATCTTTCATCCTTAGGTTATACAGCTTTTCCGCAGGAACATTTTATTCGCCAAAGACTTAGATTGGTACAAAGTCCCTAACTTATCCCACAAAGCCTTCATCATAGCTTCCCCTGATACATTCAATAATACTTAATATGAGAGACACAATCGTATTGTGCTCTTTGCCTTCCAATCCAACTTCTTCCATTCTTCATCACACACTCCCATTGGTTTAGTACCCAGATCTACCATGATCCACTGATCTTTATCCACCAATAGATCCTCCATCTTGAGTTTCCACAAATCAAAACTCTAACCATTAAATTTCTCAATCTCTATCTTTCCACTCCTCTCCATCTTCTCTCACCACTAGCAATGATCTCACAGATCTCCCACTAAACGGGGTCTACCATAGGCCCGAGCGAAACCACTCAGCAACAAAGGCATCCCCTTGAAGCAAAAACAACTTTGATACCAAATGTAGGTTTTAACCCCATACAGAAATTACCTGCATATGAATTCTAAAATACACAAAATAAACAATGCGAGAGCATAACATATAAAATACATATACATAGAGATTTTCCCCTAGATCCCAAAACTGAGACTACTAGCTTGATTTTTCATTATATTCCTTTCACTGTTACAATACATATTTTACATAGCGAAGCATCCAATACCATGGATTGAAAACCATCGTGTCCAAAACCATGGACTGAAAACCATCGCATCCAAAACCATGTGCGAAAATCATGCACAAAACCATAGGTAGGTCTGCCCAACCTAGCATAGGGTCCAAAACCAAAAAAAATTAGGGTGCTGCCTCGGACCCCATAGAGTGGGGTTACCTACACCCCTCAAACCCCTTGTGACTCCCCCCGCTACGCAATCGATGCAACGAAGGGGGGGGGGGGGGGGGGGGGGCTCCGCCCCCCTTCTAAACCCCCGGTTAACTACGTGGGCTAGTAGTGGAAAGAATATAACACAACCCAACAGGAGGGATATATGTGGGGAGTCATGAGATAGGCTCGAACTCTGCAGCATCCAATTCCTCTACAACTTGGTATTCCTCCTCCTCCAAATCAACCACTTTCTCTACCTACTTGACTTTCTTCTCCTTTTGTCGCACCTGTGGGTTCTTCCTCAGTGAATGTCTCATTAGCATCAGCTTCTTTTGCTTCTCCTTTGTGGTTGATTGCTTCGTCTTAAATGACCTTGACGCAGTAGGCATGGGGGTTGTAGCTTCCATACTTGAAATTTCCTAGCCCGATGCTTCAGAAAGGCATCTTAGGAACTTACAGCATCTGCAGGGTTTGTAATAGTAATTCATTCTATGAACATCTCTCAGGCTTCTATAGTGTAGTTTGCGAACGAGGGGCACATCACGAACTCCTCCTAGAGTTGACGATTCATAAGCTTCAAATATCAAATCGCCCAAACAAATTTCAAAATGCAAAGTGTTCTTTGGCGGACAAACATGCTCAATTTATAAAAGGTTTTGAATTCACATCTGACCTTTCCCCCCAAATTCTGATAATAAATGCATCTTTGGCGATATATCTCCAAATATTTTTTCCATAAATAGTGCCTACTCACTCCTTTTAACTAATGTTTGGCCATCAAATCATGAATAGTAACCCCAACGACTACTTTTGGACCCATCTACATGGCACCATCCTCCATGGCGCAGCTCATCCAGTGCAGCTCCACCTATCACACTCCTAATGTCTGTCATGCATCCTTTCTACCAAATTCTTCACTTAGTCGGGCAACGTAGTTTATAGTCTTGCAATCCCTTGCAACTGCCTTAATTACTAAGACTGTCTTGATTTCATATATTCATTGCGTAGGGGTAGGATCCCCTTTGTATAGCTTCAGCCTACTTCTGTTCACTTTTCTAGGGAATGGTTCCCCATTCAGCTTCATGATCTGAATAGTGCCACCATCTGTGATCTCCCTAATAACATATGGCCCCAACCAATGCATTTGAAACTTTCCTGGAAACTTCATGAACTTGTTGTCATATAAAAACACTAAATCATCTACCTTAAATTTGTGCATCATAATATGTTTCACATGCCATGCCTTCTCACATTCCTTTTGCACTTGATGGTGAAATCTGGCAAGGAAGCGGTCTTCTTCTAACTCCATGATCTGCACAGGCCATTCTTGCAAGGTCTCATGATCTGCCATATCTATCAATGCAGGAATACGTAAACTTGGCATGATATACTCCATAGGCATTATTGTTTCAATTCCATAGACCAACATAAACGGCGTTTGTCTTGTCAACTTCTTGCAAGTCATCCTATAAGCCCATAAAACATCTGTTATGCACATTTCCTAGTCATTCCTCTATGTATTATAGACCTTCGTCAATGCAAGCTCCAAAATCTTGTTAAAATCTTCCACCATTCCATTTGCCCATGGGTGATAGGGTGTGCTCTTCTGATGATGCACCTAGAATTCTTCGAGCATTGCGCTAATTATTTCATTCAAAAACTGCGTACCCCTATCACCTATCAAAATCTTAGGGCATCCAAACCTCGTTAAGACATATTCAAACAAAAACTTTGCAGGAGTGGTTGTTGTACAACCCTTCACTGGTTGTGCTTCCTCCCATTTGGTTAAGTATTTTGTTGCAATAATGATGAATTGCACACCTATCTTCTTACCTAGTGGTTGTATTGGACCTATAAAGACAATGGCCTACTTATTAAATACATGTAGTGAAACTTGAGGATTTAAAGGTAATTCATCCCTTCGCAAAGGCTTCCCCGTCCTTTGGCAAGCATCGCATGCCTTGCAGTATGCCTTAGAATCCTTGTGTAATGTTGGCCACCATAGCCCAGTGTACGAAATCTTTTACGCGATCACTTTCCTTGCATAGTGACCTCTTCCCACTCCTCCATGGGCTTCAACTAGGATACTAGCGTGTTCAAACTCAAGAACATACCTTCGTGGTATCTCATCCATTCCCATCTTACAAATGACCTGCAATCACTGAAAAATCTGCAACAAGAACTACTAACTCCTTCTTCTATTGAGTGGAATGACCTTCCTTACCTATTCCCATTGTTAAAAATTGAATAATATCAGCAAAATTATCATCTATAATGCGCAACCGCAAAGAGATGTGCACTTGACAGTCCTTCCTCCAAACTACTTGGTCGTTCACCTGTTTCAATCCTAGTTAGATGGTCTGGACCAGAATTTAGTCTTCCAGGCTTCAAAATCACTTCAAATTCATACTCCTAGAAAAATAGTAACCATCGGCATATATTCCCCCCCAACATGGTCTTATTGACCAGGTACTTCAATGCAGAGTGATCTGTATACATTTTAAAGTGTCCACCCAACAAGTAATGCCTAAACTTTAGTAGCGCATAGACCATCACCAGGCCTTCACGCTCTCTCGCAAAAGCTATCGGATGATCAATCTCTCCTTCACCTGCTTGTGTTAATATAGCTCCTAGCGCAATATAATATGCATCTACATGCACATGAAACTCCTTTTTCAAGTCAGGAAATACCAAAATAGGCGTTGTCACCATTTTCTCCTTCAAGACATCCAAGCTATGCTGATAGTCCTCATCCCAGAAAAACATCACATCTTTCTTTAACAATTTCTCCATCGGCGCAGTTATCCGGGCATACACCTTGATAAACTTCTTGTAATACCTAGTGTGTCTTAATGTTGCATGCAATTGTTTCACATTCCTAGGACCTTCCAAATTCACAATTACGATGATCTTCACAGGGTGCACCATAAATCCCTACTTACATACGACATGGCCAAGAAAAATCCCAAAGGGAACACAAAATATACACTTCTTTAAGTTTAGTGCGATATGATACCTTCAATATGTATCCATCATGAGGCATAGACTCACAACATGGTGCTTCACTAAGCCAAACACAGTCCAATCATCAAAATATACCTCCAGGAACTTATGAATAAACTCCTTGAATGCTGCAATCACTACCTAGGAAAATATTGCAGGCACGTTCTTCAATCCGAATGGAATCACTGTATATTGAAAGCACCTGCATTCAGTCATGAAGGTTGTTTTTCTTTGATCTTCCGGCACGATCTTTATTTGATGATATCTCAAAAGAGCATCAGTAAATGAATACACCTCCTGTCCACCAAAATTCTCTAACACTTCATTAGTAAATGGTGTTGGTAACGGATCATGCACAGAGGCATCATTCACCTTCCTCGGATCTTGCCCTTCTATTTCTTTTCTTGGCCCAACATTGGGCTTACCCAATCTGATTCTTCTACCGGCTCAATAATACCAGCTTCTAGCATCTTATCCAGTTCTTGGCATGCCTTCTCTTTATATTTTGGATTCAGCCAATAGGGCCACTGCTTAACAAGCTTCACATCCTGTTTCAATTTGATCTTTATAACACCTAAGTCTCTGATAATCCCTTTCAAATCCAAAAAAATGATTGGGAACAAATCCTAGTACTTGCGCAAAACCTCGGCTACCTTATCAACCTTATCTTTGTCCCAATAGTCTCCTATCTTTGCGAACTTAGGTTTTGGATTAGATCCAATGTTTACTTGTCAAGTTTTCAATGGCTCTAATATATCTGGATTCACCATCTTCATTACTTAGACTTCCTGTTGTCCTTCAGTTTCATGAATGGTAATATTCCACAGATCATCCCCTTCTTCTTTAGCAGTCATATTATAACATTCCAGCACATGGCGCAGTTGTGTACTCCAATTTGGCTAAGTCCATTCTACTGGTTCCTTCAGCATTCTAAATATAACTAGTTTTATTTCTTGTAGCGCCTCGTCAATGCTCTCAAAACCATCCTTGAAGTTGAAGGTTATAGGAAACTTTCCCTTACAATGTCTCATTCAATAGTCCCATGGTGAAGCTCTGTCTCCAAATAATAGTTCATTGGGATTGTATCTAATGTATGATAGAAAATATGCACCCATTTTGGTTGTGAGTTTATTCCCCAAGCCTTAGTCCATCATGCTAAATGATCATGTGGATCATCCTTCCCACTGCATGTTTTTGTCATTCTTGTATTAGCATAGCCAAAGCTTAACTTCATCATTCTTATGTATTATCTCCATCCAGCAAAAGCTCTCCTTGTGCGTACCCCACCAACGGGCAGGCGTAGTGCACAACACCAATTCCAATGCCTGGAATCGATGCTCTTCCAGTACTTCCCTTTCAAATTCATCCAAAAATAGCTCCACATCAGTCAAACCATCATAATGAAGAAGGTTTCTTACCTCATTTGTGACACACCTCAATGTTTTGGTCATCATATTGCAACGGAGCATAGATACTTCATGTAGTCTATTCTGCAAGCATTCAAGTTCTTCATCTAAATCAGAGGCACAAGAGATATCCATGTCCCACACAACTCGTCCATCAGTTGTAGGATTGATCCAATCCTCATCCCGTGTTGTTATTTTGCATATCTGGTCCAGGTCATTGTCACTTTCTACATAGTCATGGATAGTTTCAATATAATGCGCTCCCTCTACGAGGTCTAGTGGCACTACAACCCTGAGTGACTTCCTTTCAAATGTCATCTTCCACTTATTCAAGTTGATTACCCCGTTCATATCAATAGCCCAGTATATCCCTAGTAGCACAGGGTATGGGTTACTATCATCCACTATTTCAATGACCTCAAAGTCAGCCAGCACGCTTGCACCTTCAGTGTCCACCATTACACCTTATAAGTGCCACAATGGGATAATCTTCTATTGATTTTCTATACGCAACTAAATAGGAGACCACTACAGCGCAGGTCTCCCCATCCTTTCCTGTTTCTTCTTAGGCATGACATTTGCATCAGACCCCAGATCCAAAATTACCTGGTCCATTTTGTATTCACCTATCTACGCAGATAACCTCATCTCATGCCTCGTTCATGTTTTATGCTTACCAATATTTCTAATGGTGCATTGTTCGGTAGGATTCTTTTCTTTATTAGCACACTTGTCTATTAACTCTTGCAATCCTTCTACTACTTTTTGATTGCATAGTAACTTCATAGAAGTCTTCAGAAAAGTAGCTAGTATTGAATGAACGATCTGCTTCTTGCAACGCATTAGTCTCTAGCATTTTCTCCTGACTTCCTGAAGTGGAGGCCTTAGTGAAGTTCTTCTTTGCTTCCATGAAGGTCTCTTTAGCAAAATTAAGATCAAAATCTACCTCCTTCTCAACAACCTTGCATCCATCCATCTTCCTCAGGTTACTTACCTTTATCTACACCAGTGGTCATACCACTCCTTAGCATGATATTTATGCTCTGATATTCTTCGCAGGGCTCAACCCTCATCATTTGAATGTTCTGTGTAAGGGTCTGCGCCTTCTTTTCTTGCATCTTTTCCATAAGGACCAGACATTTCTTTATAAAATAGTCAAACTATCGACAACGCTGACATTATGGATGCGTGGATTTGTACAATCTTGCGTAAAGTGCCTAGCTTCAACACAGTTGTAGCAGATTAATGCCCATGCCCTCGACTTGGTCCAACACCCCTTTCTTGTCCTTGAGCTTGGAATAATTTGTGTGCTACTCCTGCACCTAATATTGAGGTCAGTTATTTTCCTACATCCTATAGGTAGGGGTTCTATCCATCATCAACTCATAGCTCTTACATTGGCGTTCATCGTTTCCTACAGACTTACCAAAATTACAAAACAACTATTGAGGGCTCTATACAAACTTCTATAGTAAATGGTAGTTATCAGTAGCATGTTGTCCTATAACCTCATAGACAATGCACCAGAGCACATCTCCTACACTCGTCCCAAGATTATTATCTGGTTTTAGGGGAACAGGCCCTCCTCATATGATATAGTTCTTAAAGACCGGGCAATGGTCTTTATCATGTTTGTGGCTCTTACACTTCAAACACCAAATCTCAAGGCCCCCCTCTAGCTGAGCAACATTTCCTTTCTTCAGGCTCTACAACTCCAAGTGCACGCTTTCTAACTGTGAATGAATCTGTTGCACCCCAATATTTGTGTCCTGTATAGGTGAGGCATCTAGCCTCATCACGATCTCCAAGGTTTCTGCATGCGTTGATATCTTCTGTTGTGATAGCGTTATTCTTAAATGTGGTAAGAGTGATGCTATAAACCAGTCGTGATGTTGTGAATGTGAGATTATCATATTGGCATGCCTGATCAGGCACTTCAACCTCTGATAAAAAGCCCACGGTGACTCATCTATCTTCTGTCAGATTTCCTTAAAGTCAATTACAGACTACGCCTCTAACTTAGGCTTATTAAACTCCTTGTTCAAATCTAGATGGGTATCCACCAACGTCGTGTTGGGGTTATCAGTGCAATACTTGATACACCATGTTAATGCATGATCCTGTAAGGTTGTAACCAACTGTGCTTTCTTAATACTATCATCTGTGATCTGTTATGATGTCCAAACATCTCTAGCAACAAACCAAAATTGTTCATTGCATTCACCATGTTGAATGGTGGAAATGGAGGTGGAGGGGGTGAAGGCATAGGTGTATGAGGTGGAGGTGGAGGTGGAGGTGGAGTGGATGGGTGAGGTATCCTTAGAATACCCTACGTAATTAACTAAATTATACTTCTCGGCATAGTTAGCATTGTCCCTTTGGGTTCAATGAGCGGACTATATTATGGGTTGGATCCTCCATTTCTTCTAAATAATATCCCACTTCACATAGCCCCAAACATCAAGGTAACTTCATAACCCTCTTTTCACACAATAGCATTTTAATCGAAGTCTTTAATGATTTCAAATACTTACCTCGCGGTCCTTTAAAGATCCTTTGTTCCGCTTTTCTATAGCTGATATTTTTATCGATCGAGAAATAAGTCACAAAACATCCCAACGTGCGACTTCATAACCCTCATTTCACACAATAGAATTTTAATCAAAATCTTTAATGATTTCAAATACTTACCTCACAGTCCTTTAAAGATCCTTTGTTCCGCTTTTCTATAGCTGATATTTCTATCGATCGAGAAATAAGTCACAAAACATCCCAACGTGTGATCGAGCCAGTGATCCACAGCGCACGTGATATTTCTTTCTGATGCTTCCAGACTATCATCCAATTTATATAGCCACTCATATAGTTCTTCAGGGAAGAAACAGAAGCACATCGATCTCGTCTGTGTACAAAAATATCTGTAACCACTACTCCTTGGATAATTTAGGGCTCCTATTCTCCTGAGCCATGAATGCGTGCGATTTTCAATCAATCCACTTATCAAGCTCTTTCTTCATAGGAAACCATTTATCACACATATCTTAGATATATCCTAGTCCCAGCAACGGAACCATTTTTTGGCTTAAGGGGGCCTAACCCAAGTTCATAGTTGTTCACACCAACCAACATAACCCTAACTTCTGACCCTTTTGGCAAAACCCTGCATAGTGCAGACTATAGTCTCACCCGAAGCAATATTGGAGGATGCTAGAACCAGGTTTCTACATCTAGATATAGTGTGATAAGTGGCCTTAGATTCTTATAGCTCATATATGCCTTCACATAGATCAGTTTCCTTTTATGGATCGCTATTGTAACTCGAGTAAAACGGCTTCTAGACCTTCGCAAATGTCTACAATCAATCTTTGCAAACTCTAAATAGACAAATGATCAACTTTCATGCATTAATCAATTACCCTAGATCTGTCTTCGCACAGATCTATCTAATTCATCATAAACCATAACATAAATAACCCTTATCTTCATAAGAATGGATAATTACTTAAATCATGCACAAACAAGATAGATTCAATAGTTTCGCGCAACATTTATTCATTATTCCATAGAAAACATATTATAAAGAGACAAGTCATAACATGAATAGAATCAACAATAATGCTCAGATTGCAAGATGATTCTTCAAACTCAATATTTTTTTTATCTTCAATGTTCATATTATAGACTCTTTCACCCTACGCACTCAGCTCCAGGGGTCTGCGCACTTAGCTACAGGGGTCCGCGCACTTAGCTGTGGACTTACCAAGGCCTCCTATGCACTCAGCTGTAGGAGCCTTCCCCTTTCACCTAAGTACATGAAGCAGAGCCTTCCTACCTTAGCACTTTCCCAAAATAGTCTTTATCTTGTTTCCTTGGTATTTCTATTGCTATTATGTTGGTTATGGACATGTATTATGATAGTAGCTATGTATAGCTCTCATCATGATTTTACTCGTAAATGAATGAACAATGCATCTATGGCCTAATAGATGAAAATGCAGCTAATGTGTTGAGGCATCAATTCTCTTTAGTGATTCTCAGATAAGTATGAGACCCGTATGCTCAGTTCTACTGTTAAGACTTGTAGATTTCATGTTTGTGGCATGTTTGATGAAATTCTTGTCATGGCTAGTAGGGGTCCAAACAAGCGGCTAATACCCCTTTGACTCTTATCTACCTGTGCACTCCACATCCACATTTCACGGAGACTTTACATCTTTTACAAAAACTTATACAAAATTTGGGTTAACTAACCCCAAAACTGACCCTAGGGACCCTATCCCAACAATTTGTGATGTTCAGCCATGAGGTGGAATCATTGTTTTATTGGTTGAGGTGGTTTGGCCTCTGGGAGCTTTGGTTTGGTTTTTATGGATTGTTACATGAGATCCCACATTCATGCTTGGAATATGGCACGAGGATGTGGTCGGGTGGTTCATGGAAGTCCTACACCTGGTTGGCCTTTGCATCATTAATATGATGTTATTTCTCCTTGTTAATTCATGAGTATTATATTGTTTTCTATGTGGATTATATGGTTTTTGTTTCCTTGGTATTTATATTGCTATTATGTTGGTTATGGACATGTATTATGATAGTGGCTATGTATAGCTCTCATCATGCTTTTACTCGAAAATGAATGAAGAATGAATCTATGGCCTAATAGATGAAAATGTAGCTAATTTGTTGAGGCATCAATGCTCCTTAGTGATTCTCAGATAAGTATGAGACCCCTATGCTCAGTTCTGCTATTAAGACTTGTAGATTTCATGTTTGTGACATGTTTGATGAAATTCCTCTCATGGCTAGTAGGGGTCTAGTCTAGTCCTTGTCAATTTTTTTGTATATGTATCTTTGTTCCATTGTGAAATTTCATTTATGAAGGTGTCATTGAGTTCTAGGAAGTGACCTGGGCTTTGGTCCTAAAAGTGGCACAAATCTCAAAGTTGCAGGCACAACAATGGGGAAGAAAGTCACCGTATTCTCGCTTGCTCTTGTTGTGGGAGCGTCTGGAGCCACCTGGATGCATGTCGGTCCATATCAAGGGAGTGTGTAGGGGTTTTATGCATTAAAACTTTAGTTTGCATCAAGGGTTGGTTACCTGAGTGGCTGGGAGGGCTCCTGGGGGTTATGTTGCTGATGTAGAAGGTTTGTGTGATGTGTTCTGTTGGTTCCACTTCGTTAACTGACACATATGGAGCCAAATCATATCATAGTAACTTCTTGTCACATGTTTCCTCTGGTTCGATGGTTACTTGGGTAGATGTGGGAGGAGGGTGTTACATGATTGCATGTTCTATGGCAAGATATGAATTAGCAGTGGATCAAATGTTCCCTCATCACACTAAGGCAATAAGAATAATACATTAGAGATGGAAATACTATGTGTCCAACACGTGTAGCACCTCTACCTTATCTCCCCTGAGCGTGTTGAGGTTGTTCCTGATAATTACAAGTCGAATCTCAAAATAAAATTGAGTTTCATGATTGAACCACCCTCTACTTCATCAATGAGAGGGGACCGATTAGACTCTTAATCACATAAAAATTCATTAAGTCCTAATGTACCACCTTTATATATTTCACATCTTGGGATATAGTTTGGTATGTTTCTAGAGTTTCTAGAGCCTCCTTTCTCTCATCCTACGTGATATATTTTATGAGGTGTCAAGGTAAGAGAAATTAAGGTGGCTTCACAATTATATTATATATTTGTATCATTGGAAGATTAATATACAATACATATTGTGAGAATAGAGATATGGCTCAAGGTCATTTTTACCAATTTCTTTGTCTCTCATATTATCTTTTGGTTTCTATATTTCATTATGTAACCACCCCCTCCCACATATACCCGATTTCATCAACCTACCGAGGTAAATATGAGATGAAGAGTTACTATGACATGACCTAACCTCCTAGCTCCAATTAAGAAAGTGGGGCCTACAACTAACCATAAATTGAAAACTCATAACATCCCTCACGGCTATATGAAACTCAGGGACCAAAGAATCACCCTAGGTGATCAACACTGAGTTGGGGATCCTTTTCACTAACCTAGGCTCCCAACCACATGCATGACAAGGCTTGGATGCGGTTGAAGGCCTCCAACTACATGAACAACACTACTTCCATGCAGTTGTGACCCAACTTGCACAACTTAGAGGTTATAGTCCAGAGAGTTGCGCCACAATTCTAGGCTAGCCCAATGCCTAGAATTTCTTGAGACTTTCTAGAATTTTTATTGACATGAAAACAAAGTTAAACATACAAACTTGAGTTAGAGGCTTGACTTAGACTTCCTAGAAAACACTAGTCATTTTATTTAAAAACATGGAAAACATGTAAGCTACAATTCATGAATGCATATATGATCATAGTAGTCTTAGATTCATCTAAGAATCGCCAAGAAGGCCCTATGCCCTCTCCATGTAACTGCAATAATACTTATTAGTCCATACATTCATCAACCAATCAATAACTAAATGATTCAACTGCACTTTAACCTGCTTGATTGTTATATTTCGAAGAATGAGTTGTTTCTGTTATAATATGCATTATGCTTATGGATAGAATTCTCCCTCTAGTTCCACCTGTAATAAAAACCAGTCAATCACATGATCAACATCCTAGAGATACTTCTTAAGCAATGAAACATGGAAAACATCATGGACTTTCATTTTCAGAGGCAGTGCAAGTCTATAGGCTATTGGTCTAATCCTCCTAAGGATCTCGAAAGGCCTGCAATACTGAGGTTCCAACTTGACACATGATCTAATCCTCAAGGTTCTCCTCTTGGGGTTGATGCACAAGTACACATGTTCCCCAACTTGAAACTCCTTAAATACCCTGTGTTTATCTGCATAACAATTTATTTTTCTATGTTTCCTTCAAATTCATATTAATAGCCTGCATTTCTTGTTCCATCTATGCCAACATATCCAATCCAATCAGTACCTTATTCACTTAGTCACTTCGACTGATATGAGTATTAAAACTCCACCCATAATGAGCCTCAAAAAGACTCAGCTTCAAATATTATTGACACCCATTATTATAAGAAAACTCAACTAATGTAAGATAATCTTCCCACTTCCGCTACGGATGCATGACGTACATCCTTAACATGTCCTCAAGAATCATGTTAACCCTCTCTATATGTCCATCTGTCTGCGGATGATAAGCTATATTGAAGGTCAGCTTTGTCTTGAAAATTGTAAACAAATCTTTCCAAAACTTGGAAGTGAACTTGACATCTTCATCAAATACGATCTTCTTAGGAACACCATGCAATCTCACTATATCCCCAATGAAAATTTGAGCTACCTCACTAGCTGAATTCATAGACTTAACTGTGATGAAATGTGCTACCTTACTTAACTTATCAATGAAAACCATGATAGAATCATGCTACTTCAATGTCCTCAGCAAACCTTTAATGAAATCCATGGAAATTACCTCCAATTTCCACTATGGAATTGGAATCGGTTGTAATAAACCACCTGGATCCTTACACTCTACTTTTACTTGTTGACAGTCCAAATATCTCGCAACAAACCTAGCCACCTCTTTCTTCAAGTTTGACCAATGATATAACTTCTTAATTGTTGTCAATGTCTTTTGATATCCTAGATGACCTGAAAACAGCTTGAAATGAAACTCCCTCAAGATAAGATTCTTGAGCTCACTACAATTTGACACATAAATCTTGTTCTTGAATCTAACCAAGTCATCTTCCATGAGATGATACTCCTCATCTCTATCACTATTGGGTAGTGGAGGTCCCGCGTAACAGTTTTGTGTCAGATAGCCTAGAAAGTAGGATAAAAATATTGTAAACCTCTGAAATATGTGGAGCATGAAATGTAAACGGTCGATTCAAAGTGTTGTCCACCCAAGAAATAACATAAAATAATAGAAAGTAAGTCGGTCCGCGGACCATAGGAAGGTATAAATAGAGCGTGGCTCTATGTGGGAAAGGTAGTTCATTTTGGGTATGATTTGGATCTGAACTGTAATGGATATTTTAGGGAAGGACTCTGAAAGCATATGTAAGTCTGAGTCAGGGATTTGGGTAGTGGATAGGGGCTCTATAGCTATGTGTACATAGGCATGGAAGAGTCCACAACTATGTGCACAGACCCCTGCAGCTGAGTGCGTAGGACGGATCTGGATGTATTGGTGATAAGTGGAAATAAAGATAAGTTTCTTCTGCAAATTCTGTGTTACAAGCTGAATTATCACGAACCTAACTATATGAATGATTGATATAATCGTTTAATCTATGTGCATATGCTCATGCTATAGATATATGAGAATCTAAGTGTATTCTAAGTACGCAAACTAGTTAACTCTATTAAATGTTTTCTTAAATACCCTTCTGAGTAGATCTGAGTTATAATACTCCATCAAGTAGATTAGATCTATCAACAACATGATCATAGAAAGTTAAAATCATTCTAGGTTTGAATTTGTGCGAATATAGAGCAGCGCAACGCTACCAAGCGGCATCCAATATCTCCAAACCACATCCAAACATCCCAAGGGTGTGGAAACCTGGTTCCAGCACCCTCCCCTGCTACCTTAGGTGAGACCTTAGTCCGTGCTCCATGGACTGTTGCTGAAAGGGCTGGTAGCTACAAGATTTTCTTGGCTAAATAATTCTTCTGAACCTGGGTCAGGCCCATATAAGCCAACAAATGGTTCTATTTCCGGGACCGGGATCTGCCTTGGGTGTGTTTGGTGTGAAACGCGGAGACTCTAGAGAGAAGAAAATTGAAGGATCAAAGAGACCACGAACATTAGTAGTTCAAGGGTAACAATGACGAGCACGATCCAGTTACTAGTATTCAAAGGAGTAGGAGGCAAAGACCCAAAACAATTTTGGTTTGTGTTAACATCAGTATGGAATGCACAACGAATTGTGGATGATAATATCAGAAAGGCTACCTTAGTCAGCGCGCTGGAGGACCGAACACTGACATGGTACGTAAAGTACTCAAGCAATCACCCAATGACGTGGTTTGCAGAAATCTAGACTAAATTGAAGAAGGAGTTTAGTTGACTGAAGTCAGAAACACAGTTAATTATAGGGTTCAAAGAGATCGCAATGATGCCTGGTGAAACCCTGTGGGATTTTGACCAAAGACTGAAAAGTACTATTTGTGAGGCTAACATGAGATTGACGGATGCACAACACTGTGCTTGGTTTATGGCATCCTTAACACCACATCTGAGGATGGCTTTATCACAATAGAAGATCTCAACCCAAGCCGAAGCACTAGAGACAACGATGAGGTTACAAGAAACTTTGTTTCAACACCCGGGGTTGGGAGTTTAGCAAATCCAAGCGCAGATCCAAAATTTGTGTTTGGAAATGAAGAAGTTAAAAGAAGAATAGATACCGTGACTGGAAGTCCGAGAGAAAGTATGGTGTATAAAGTGCAGAAGCCAGGGACACGATAAAGATCACTGCCCGACCTCAATGAATCTTGTGGCAATAGGGGGACCAACACTATTGCAACCAAAGGCACAGGCAGGACTGAGCACCACAGCTCCGCTCTAGTGCACAATCTGTCAAGTGGGAGGAAAGCACAACACTGATAGCTGTCATCTATTACCAAAATACAACTAGACCCCCTAGCAGCTATTTTGCAACTTTTAGAGGTCGGTGGGCCATGAGGAAAGAGACTGTCGTAGCTACCAATTGTTAATGGACTAGTCACCTGCTTACAGAATGCAGACTGAGGTGTGAGGATAGGATCTAGCCACAGTGATCACACGTGATGGGTTCCAGGGCCGAGGAAGAGGACGGGGCGGAATGGAGCCAGGGAGGGGCCGCAAGCAACTAATCTCCTACAACTGCGGGGGTCCAGGACATTACACGTGGGATTGTACCAACCCCACCAAAATTTCGTGCAGTTATTGTGAGCAATTCAACCATGAAATGATAGATTTTCTTACACTGATAGCATAGATCAGTGAAAAAAAGGCAGCGCAACCAACAACAACCCAAAACATGCAAATGATGAGGTCTAAACCCCGCGAGGAAGATCCCAAAGTCAACATGATACTAAGAAGTGGCACAGCCACAGAAGCGGATCGAAGGAGCTTAAGTAAGGAAGACGTAGGGATGGGTAAGGAGACATATCTAGAAGCTTAGGAGAGCTTTTTGGAAGTCTTTACCCCAGGTAGTATGGATCAGCCTGAGCCAGTCAGGGATCCCTTGGTGATAACTACCCTTTTAGAGACATGTATAACATTGCTTCGTGACAACAGGGCAGTTAAAAGCTTATATGAACTAATAAATAGATGCACAGGATGGAGTGAACCTCACGTAGTTTGGAAGTTGGGAAGACATGCATCGCGGACTAGGAGGGAAATGCGACTAGCAACACAGATCGACGAGTATGAAATGGATGAGGTCATTTTGGATCTAGGCTCAGATGCCAACGTACTACCTAAATAGACTTGGGAGTGCATGGGTATGCCTATTCTACAATGGTACCCTATCCAATTGCGGATGGTAAATTAGCAGAATGTGCTCCCCATGGGAAGGCTACAAGGATTTATGGTAGACCTTATTGGCACAAGTACTTGAACAGACTTTGAAGTTATTGAGCTCATGGATGAAAGTATTCCCTATCCTACATTGTTAGGAATAGACTGGGCCACTGACATGAATATGGTTATTAATTTAAAGAAGAGGACAATGGTATTTGAAACAAATTCGCTCCACGTAGTCATTCTGCTAGATCTGGCTAAAGGACAACGCTACATTAAACCTGTGCGCGACAGAGAAAGCGACGATGACATAGATTGTAGCTACTGAATGTTTGCACAAAGGTGAGAATGGGTCAAGACAACAAAGGATAGAAGAATATCATGAAGATATGGAGAATCCTGCACTTCCAAGCCAGATGAGGAAGATGAGCAGTGGCGCAATAGGTTTAACGGAGTGACCACGCTACATTGCAACATGGTGAGTAAATCTCTGTACTGCGTGAGGGCCCAGGATCGTGAAATGCTGATGTATGATGGGGTGACAATAATAGATGAATTCCTAACCAAATTTGAAGTTGCAGTACTAGAGCACGAACAGTTTGATGCGATGAGGTGAGCGTTGAGCGCGACACTTGCGGAATGGTGGGGAACACATGAAGGGACTTTCGAAGATTGGCACGCCTACAAACGTATGATGAAGATCAAATTTGGGAAGCCAGAATTATGCCTAACGGAGAAATATGATGGACGTGATGACCCGCACATGCACCTTACCAGATGGATCAAAGCCTACAGAGAAGAACCTCAGTTAGAATTGGTGCACTTATTTTATCACATGCTAGACATCACTCCCAGAAACTAGTATACTGAAGTAGAGCTCCAACACGACACAAGAGAGTGGGATATCTTGTGCGCAGGATTTTTGTTGACATTCCTCTTTGAAGATAAATGGATGGATCCAGTGGACGATGCGTTACAACTGGTAAAGGCTGTCATTTTCAAGACGCCACTGGAATCAAAAGAAACTGCACAACTCGACTGGTCGCAATAGCTGAGCCAGGCTCTCGAACGCTATAATGTCCAGGTACAAGATGATGAGGACAATCCATGAAACATCAATATTCTAGAATCAGAGAGGATCCATGAGGTGTGTGGACCCAAAATCAAAGATCCAAATATCACGATGCCATTGAAAATGAGACAAGTCAATATCGGAATAGAAGATGAGCTAAAGTATGCAATGCTTAGGGACTATTGGGATGATGCCACAGTGGAGAAGGTCATCAAATATCTTCGCGAATATCAAGATGTATTCCAAAAAAAAATCACGAAGTTAAAGGGGATCCTAGGAGACCTTGGAATGATGAAGATAACGTTGAAGTCAGACACAAAACCAGTTAATCAGCCTGACTAACCATTCATAGGATAGTCTCACAGCTCCAGCCAATTGAAAGAGAGCACGGGATGGTAAAGCAGTCTGGGGGAAGCAGTGTGAGTGCCAGGATACACGTCAATCTAGCCCATCACGAAGATCGCAGTTGTGCAGTCTAAAGTACGTTGCTGCATCGCTACAAGTAAAGGTGATCGTTCATGTCACTATTCAAAACAAGATGTCTGCATTATGGCGATAGGGAGTGGGCAGTGGGAAATTAAGAGAAGGAGTACAAGCCAGATATGGAACAAGCTACCACATATTTTGCACGGGGACACTAAAACAAGCGAGAATCAGTGAAATTGAAATTTGAATCGCTTAAATCATCGAGGGGCATCCACCAGGCAAACTACACTTCTGGAAAACATATGCTGGGTATTAATACGAAGTTGTTCATTATCTTTGCACAAGGAATAAGCCTGAGGGTGTTTCTATGGCCATTGAAGTAGTAGGACTCTCTAAGGAGCTGTCGAGGCCTCAAAAATCACTGCAACAACATTGGGGGATAACCACCTGGTTCGAACCTTAGTACAACTCCTTTTCCATTTGGGATGGTGGCTCCGACTGGATATAACGGGACCAGTTTCCCGATAATGAATAAAAGGGGTTGATGAGTGATGGGTTGTCTATTCTAATGATAGGTGGATAACTTAATCTATCAACAAAATAAGAAAACTAATACTAATCCCGGGAACCATTATTCTTTGTAAATGCAGCGTTTAATGATCTTTGTCTATTGACAGGCATGTAGATGACTCTGTAAAATAAACGTAGATATTCATTCATTCAAATATTACTTCATCTAAATAGTTAAACAAAGTGATTAACACAATATTACTGCATTTATCATTTATATCATCGATACATACATGATTGAAATAAAAGCATACTATAAACAACCAATAGTGGAATGCATAAAGGATGTTGTTAAAACACATATATATATGTGATAATAGAAAGAGCGATCAAATGACAATTCATATAACAAGAATGAGTATAGACATAGATAATAGTACCATATGAGCTGCTAATCAATCCCAATATCAATCACTATTTGAGATTCTTCCTTCAATGCAGAAATGCTTTCAAACAAAGACAGTAGTGCACATTTGTATAAAAAATTTCCTTATTGAAATCAGAATGATTGGTCCAGTTTCATAAAAGAATATCCCTGAAGTAAAATAGTGAAACTTTAGGGTTTAATTCATATACAAAACTTTACAACCCTTTCTAAATGCATGAAAGGGTATATAAATACTACTAAACTAAAAAAATCTATGAAAACAAAATCCTACTTAATTGGCATCAATTAATACTATCTATCTTCTTGGGAGTGATCTGGCAGTCAGCGATGTGAATCATGAATCGGGATGTTTGCCTTTAAATCTGAGCTGGCTTATCGAAAGCATTGGCTCCACTTCGGGTGGTTTGTTGAGGCGTGAACTGAGTTGGGCAGCAAAGGTGGCATCCCGAATATCGGGGATAATATACCCGATCGCATCTGTGAGGCATTGGAGGGCAGCTCTCTGGCTGTGCGGCTTCACTAAAAAGAACCAATAGGCATCCCATGTCAGGCTGTTGATTCCCGCAATTAACCTACCATTTTTCTTCAGCTCTGGGTAACATGACTACTCCAATGCCTTCGTTGTTGTTAATTGGCCTAGAGTACATTGAGAAATCATGTTAGACAAGTAAAGAGTATTATTAACCAATTCAACCAAATTACTAGTGGTTGTCTTGCATCTTAAAATCGCTCTTTCTGCCTTCATTAGCTGAGATTGCCATTCTGTAAATAATATTTCTTTGTGTGATTCTAGAATCCTTGGTAGGTTAGCTGCCTGTCCTTGATCGGAATTTTGCCATTCCAGAAAATTTGTCAATGATTCTTCGGCTTGATCCAAATCTGTCCTTGCCTTTTCTACTTTTTCACTTAGGGATGCCACTAAGTCACATAATGGTTCTGCCTAGGTGATTTGATGACACAAGAGTTTCATCTAATTTATCAGTCCTTTATTTAATTGAAATGCCTCTGCTTTAAACTCATCTACCTGCGGGAGCTTTTTTGTTTGCTCAAGTTGAGCTAATAATTGAGCAATCTGTTCATCTTTGGATTTTAGAATATTTTCATTTAATGCTTTTAGTTGCGCCAATGCCTCCAATAGCTCCTTTTTCTTTTGGACTGCACTATTGTCAATCCTCTGTTTTTCTTCCTGCAATTGTTTCGTTAGTTGATTGTTTATTTGTTGTTGTACTAGCAATTGTTGTTCTTCCTGCTCTGCTTTTTGCTGCGCTTTCGATAATTGTGCCTGTAGCGAAAAGATATCCTGATCTTTTGTCTTCAATAAACTTCTCATCTCTGATGCTTTATCTATTGTAGCCGCCGAATAAGCTCCAACATATTGCGATAGCTTTGTCAAGTCATCAGAGGGGTCAAATTCTTCTTTCCATAGCACATTGCCTGTTACTGTTTGTTCAGGGAATAAAGAAGGTTGATTATTCCTTCTCCTCTTCCTTTGTCGTTTCACTACAGCTTTATGCCTTGGGCTATAGAAAATGTCCAAGGGAGGAATCTCTTCAATCTGCAAAATGACTTCGCCGGAAGGATCCTTTGGGATTATTTCCACATCTTTTGATTTGGGTGGGTCGTTGGTTTCACCTGAAACCTGCTTCGAAGTTGCCTCTTGTGTATTGACTTCTTTTGAAGTCTCTTCATCTTTAGAGAATTCTAGATTGTTGATAATCAAATTAAATTGCTGCCATTCCTGGAGCAATTTCGGATCAATCTGTGTATCTTCATTTGTATTTAAATTGCTCTATTCTTGCCCTTTCGCCTGGGTCTCTTCTTGTCTTTGCTAATGCACTTCCTCCTGTTGCTTTGATGTAATAGGAGGTTGTTTATCAAGTTGCTGCTCAGGCTCGCTTGATTCTGTTGTCGGAGTCGTTGCTAATAGATCTAGAGGCAGAGTTTGCAACCTTTTCTCTCTAAGTCTGTTAAATTCGACTAGTCCCTCATCATTGTATTCAAGTATGGCGAGCGATTTAACTTGATACATCAACTTAGCCTATGCAAACAAGTCCTCAAATATGTCTTCTTTATGCTCGAACTTGGTCAATTTGGCCTAGTCGAGTGCATTGTAGGCGACTTTGTTTGGATCGAATTGCCTGCTCGGTAGAGTTGCAGGGTTAGTGAATTTATTTTCTCAGCTTCTTTCTCTGCATGTTTGAAATCATGCAGAGTGTAGATACCAATTCTCAAAGGAAAAGAGGGCCAGGCGTGCTTCATAGCTTTCTTCAGGGTTTGTGTAACCCCTTCGGCGATGATCTGATATGCTATTTCCCTGGCCAGTAGTTTATCAGGGATGTATAGAGGAAGAATGTGGGGCTTGGCTTGACTGCCAAAAACTCTGATATAAGTGAACATTTCCTCCCCAAAACAACTCCCTATGGAAGTTAAATCCACCCCTGCTTGGTAGGAAATCTTAGGGGCAGGCTTATGGAAAATAGAATAATGAATGGGCAACATAAAACCGTTGCAGATTTGATACAAATGGTGTCTGTAGTTGGTCTTCCACAACTTTTGATGGTATATGTGGATGGGTGCGGGGTCTTGTAACGTCCACCTCCATCCGAGCACAAGAAATTCAGAATTGAAACACAAGACATCTAATACATAGGCACTGTAGTAAAATGGGGGAATGAACCTTTCGGTGACACGGGACTTGAATCTGAAATCAAGAATTGAGGATGCTAACTTATCGGATGGTATATCTTCCCAATCCACTATTTCACCACTACATGCCGCCTCCATTAAGGGGGCCATTTCTATGGTAAAATTGGCGGAATCATGTAATCCTCACAACCTGCACATCATAATCCCAACATAGCAATAAGGAGAGCATAGAGAATCGACCGAGTACTTACCCGAAGATTCGTGCTTGTGCTTTGCTGGATTTTGTCTCCAACCTCGAATGGGTTCGGATTCAGTCTCATTCTCAGCTCGGAATTTCTCCAGGAATGTCGTGTTATATTTCTTCACTTCCTCTGAAAAATGATACATTTGTCTCAAATCATCGGCTCGAAAGGAACCAAAAATTCTCCCATCTGTGGTGCTGAAGGTTCTGTCGGTAATCGGGATTTCCTGAATTGCCCATCTAACCACATCTGTATATGGGAGGATTTTCTCTCGAGCCGCTATTCGATGAAGAAAAGATTTGGCTAAATCGCTTAGATTAGCCTCAGATTTGCTAGTGCTGTCAGCTGAGACTTGTATTGCTGTCACCCTTGGCTCTTCAGCGTCTATCAGATTATAGGTGCCTTGCCAAGTAGCTCTGACAAGTCCTAGGCATGTAGTGTCTGATATTAGCCCTTTCTTTTTAGTGCTTGGATCAACAACAGGTTTCCTTGTGGCCGGCGAAGTGGAAGCCATTGTAGTCTTCTTGGACTTCTTCCCCATTCTGCTTGAATCTATTTCTGCGGAAGAATTTTGCACATAGATGATACGGGATGTAATACATAAAATGATAGCGTAAATCGAATATACTGAGATATATATTGATGAATGCATGGCGAACGATTGACTTAAGGTGGCCTCGAATAAAATCTGTAAAAAGATCGCGGGCTTACTGTTTCATTAAATGGTCGTTAAGACCTGTCAATCCTATCAATGCCCATCAATTCGATTAATAGCCAAATGATTTATTTGAAGCGTGCCTTGGGTATTTTGGTGGTTGAGCGCGGATGAATGGCTCTTCGAAAGATAAGGCCTTAAATACGAATAAATCGTATTAAACCCGCTTTTAAGATTTTCTTTGAAAACTGTGCTTTTGCCTTTATCGCAATCGGGCGTCGGGGGGAAATCATAAATCATTATATTGGTTCCATTTGGAATCCCCGATCATCGATAGTGATATCGCATCACGTTGGGAGTAGCGAGTGGGGCAGTTAAAAAGGCGTGCATAGTCGATTGCCGATTGCCGATAGCGATATCGCATCGCATCGGAGCAAGAGGGAGCTTTATTGTGTTAATTCATTATCGCCGATATCTGATAGCGATATCGCATCGCATCGGAGATTAAGGGGGCTTTGATTGTGCCAATTCATTTATTGCCGATACCCGATAGCGATTTCGAATCGGAGAAAACCAATATGTCCTCAAGTTGTGTTCCCTTTGTCATTGCGATATGCGATCTTGCGATCGCTTTATCGCAATGACAAAAGATTAATCATTTATGTTAAGGCTTTTGATTGGTTTATTGAAAAGGCTTTTTGGTAATGTTTTATTTTATCTCTTCAGGCCTTTTTGAATAGAACTAAGTTGATACCAATTAAAACCAAAATTAAAAAAGGGACCCATTTCATATTATGGTTTTGGGATAATAATGATATGAAATGGGGGGTTGTTGTAGGGCACAATAGGAGCATGGTGTTGACAACTGTGGGCATCTCGCAGACTACAACAGCAACATTAGGGGAAGTAATGTAAAAGAGGAGACACAAACCAGAATTGGTCCAGATGTCATCGCCCTGCCTGGGGGCAGGCTAGTGAACTATAGCAATATAGAGAATGGATGGAAAGACTAAGACCATGGGTAGAAACAAAGTTAATAAGTCATCTCTGATGGACCTTGAGGATTGGGATCTTGCGGACAACAGCACATGTCTTGCAAAATTACAGCACAAGCTACCATAGACAATGCAAAGACTAGATATGAAGGCCATAAATGATTGCGGTGGTACAAGAAGGTCCCATATGTAGCTTCCCTGCTAAAGCTAAAATCCTAGGAATGGGTGTTCTGTGTTAATCGAGCGGAGCAAAATGAGCATTACCAGTCACAAGGATGGGTAGAAACAACGAAGCAGGAGCCGAATGAAGTGTTGTAGGAAACAACAAAGAAGCAGTAGGATGACGAGCATCACTCAGAAGTAGGTGAACCATGAAGCCATGGCAGCGTGTCTCGCCGCACCAATGAGTGACTCAGGACGAGTCGCGATGATTGTTTTGGGGGACTCTTGGGTAGCAGAGGTCCCGCATAACAGTTTTGGGTCTGATAGCCTAGAAAGTAGGATAAAAATATTGTAAACCTCTGAAGTATGCGAAGTGTGAAATGTAAATGGTTGAGTCAAAGGGTTGTCTTCCCAAAAAATAATATAAAATAATAGAAAGTAAGTCAGTCCGTGGACCATATGAAGGTATAAATAGAGCACGGCTCTATGAGGGAAAGGCAGTTCATTTTGGGTATGATTTTGGATTTGAATTGTAATGGTTTTTTTAGGGAAGCAGTCTAAAAGTGTCTGTAAGTCTGAGTCGGGGATTTTGGTAGTGGATAGAGGCTCTGCAGCTGTGTGTGTAGAGGCCTGGAAGAGTCCATAGTTGTGTGCGCGAACTCCTACAGCTGAGTGCGTAGGGTGGATCTGGATATATTGGTGATAAGTGGAAATAAAGATAAGTTTCTTCTGCAAATTCTATGTTACAAGCTGAATTATCACGAATATGACTGTATGAATGATCGATATAACTGTTTAATCTATGCGCATATGCTCATGTTAAAGATATATGAGAATCTAAGTGTATTCTAAGTATGCGAACTGGTTAAATTTGTTGAATGTTTGCTTAAATACCCTTATGAGTATCTTTGAGTTACAATACTCCATAAAATAGATTAGATCTATCAACAGTGCAATCATAGAAAGTTAAAATCATTCTGGGTCCAAATCTTCGCGAATATAGAGTAGCATGAGGCTACCGAGCGGCATGCAATACCTCCAGACCACACCTAGACATCCCAAGGGTGAAAAAACTTGGTTACAGCACCCTCCCTTACTACCTCGGGTGAGACCTCAGACCACGCTCCGCGGACTATTACCAAAAGGGCCGGTAGCTACAGGATTTTCTTGGCTAAATAATTCTTCTGAACCTCGGTCAGGCCCATATAAGCCAACAAACACCTTCACCCTTTTGATGTAACTTGTGGCTCAACTACCAATGCCTATCATCATGTTGTCCTACCTACAAGATCCTCTCCTGCAAGTCTATCCCATAAGAACTCACTGTTGCAATGTGATTCACCTACAGTCTTCAACTAATAGCATATGCAACCATGTTCTCATTTGCTTTGATATAATTGATATCAAGTTCAAACTCACTGAGAGTAGCCAACCATCTAGCTTGTCTTACATTCATATTAGTTTGATCAAATAAATACCTCATCCCACTGTGATTGCTCACCAAAATAAATAGCCGTTGAAGAAGATAATGTCTCCACATCTTCAAGGCATGAATGATATCTGCTAACTCAAGATCATGAGTCACATAATTCTACTCGCACTCATTCAATTTCCTTGACTCATAGCATACCACCTATCCTTCCTACATTAGAACTCCACGAAGTCCTCTCTTGTGAGCATTTGTACAAACCACAAACTCTTTATCTGCATCTGCAATCTTCAAGATCAAAGCATTTGTGAGAAAATGCTTCAACTGATAAAAACTAGCTGCACACTCTCCATTCCATTAAAACTTCTTCCCTTTTCGCTACAAAGATTTAATAGGATAGGAAATCCATGAGAATTTCATGATGAATTGTCTATACTAACCTGCTAATCCCATGAATGATCTAACTTCATCCACATTCCTAGGAGCTTCCCACTCCCTGATAGCTTTGATATTTTTTGGGTCCACTACTATACCTTCCTTGGAAACAACATGTTCCAAGTAATGAACTTATGTCTAAAAGAAACTACACTTACTAATCTTGGCATACAACTGATGCTCTCTCAACAATCTTAACATTATTGCTATATGTTCTGCATTTTCTTCCCCATTCTTAGAGTATATAAATATGTCATCAATGAATACTATCAAAAACTTGTCCAAACAAGGATGCAACACACTATTCATCAAACACATGAAACTAGTTGGAACATTAGTAAGACCAAAATGAACTACTACAAACTCATAATAGATGTTATGCATTTTCTTCCCCATTCTTAGAGTATATAAATATGTCATCAATGAATACTATCAAAAACTTTTCCAAACAAGGATGCAACACACTATTCATCAAACACATGAAACTAGTTGGAACATTAGTAAGACCAAAATGAACTACTACAAGCTCATAATGTCAATACCTGGTATGGAATTTGATTTTGTAGATGTCCACTTATTTGATGCATGCTTGATGATATCTAGATCTCAAGTCAATCTTTGAGAATATTGTTTCTCCCTTCAATTGGATCAAGCAAGTCATCATTCTGCGACAGAGGATAGATGTTCCTGATAGCCACCTTATTCGACTACCTATAATCAATGCATAACCTAAGAGTAGTATCCTTCTTCTTCACAAACAATATTGGTGCACTCCAAGATGACACACTTAGCCCTAATGTATCCCTTATCAAGCATTTCTTTAAGGTGCAACTTCAATTCCACTAAATCTAGAGTAATCATCCTATAAGGTTCCTTTGATGCTAGTGCTACTCCTAATGTTAACTCAATAGAAAATTCCACTTCCCTATGAGGCAGTAACTCTTAAATATCTGTTGGAAATACATCCTGAAATTGTTGCAAAACTAAGTACCTCTTCAAGAATTCAACCTCTTCAACATCTTTCCCTTTGTCACTAGAAATATGAACTACAAACAATACATACCCTTTCATGCAACTATGCTTTACTATAACAATTATTACTAACATAGGATTATTCTTAGCCTGCAAGATTATCCTCTCTCAATCATCATCCAAACACTCAATATCCTTATCATAGAAATATACCTTAGTCATATGAATGTACAACCAATCCATACCCAATTTCATATTGCATGATCCCAACGGAAGCACATTTAGATGTGTTGATGTAGACATATTGTTCAACTCAAATGCATAAGATCACACCCAATGATGAACTCTTTTCTTGGTACCTATAGCCAACTACACCAACCAAGACCTTGCATGTGTTTCTTTATTCAAGAAACACTTATCCACTAGGTCAGGTTTGAAATAACTATATAGTTAGATCTAGGTTCAATCAAAATAGAAACAACTTGATCATAAAGCTTACCTTCTATATTGATAATACATGTCTGATGATAAGATTGTCTATTATCCAATGCTACATAAGTCCAAGGAATACTTTGTCCAACATCCCCAACTATATGTGCCTCCTAAAAACTTTAACTCTATGGTCTACTACCATGATGTTGTGGACAATCTCTTCTATGATGATCCTTGCCACAAGTACAACATTGTAAATGTTTCTTGCTCTCACCCTTATTCTACTCCTCAGACTAAATACCTATCCTCTGTCAACTACATTGAATATCTTGTATGGTGCTGCATATTCCTTATTACCTGCATCTTGAGGTATTACTTTCTTCTTATCCAACTTTCCTTTAGTCTTGTCATTACCTTTCCAACCTTGCTTTGGCTCAGGCTTACACTTAGACTGATCATAAAAATGTTTCAACTTCCTAATTAATTACTCCAATGTTTGACGCTCATCATACTTATTATGATCCTTAAATGATAATGACAATCCACTAATGAATCTTTGAACTTTCGACTTCTCATCCTTAAGATATGGTTCATACCTCAATAGCTCCAAAACTTAGCCTTATGTTTTTTCCCATCATATATCCCATCTTCAACTCATAGAACTCCTTAGCCTTAACAACATAGTATCTCTCTGACAAGTTCGTCTTTCTGAACAGTCTATAATTCATGCCAACCCAATTCCTTTGTCTAGATGTTTCTAACATGCTTCACATCTTCGCACTAGATGTTTGCTTACTGAAAATAGCTATCATGGCCTTCATATTCTCTGTATAATCATGCAGCTCAAAGAACTTCTTCATCTCAAGTAACCATGCTTCTGCATCTTCTAGTTTCCTCAGCTCTCCATCAAAGGTAGGGGGTTTGGATTTCTTGAACTCATATGGAAAGTACTGCTTCTCACTCTTCTTTTAAGGATGATAATGATGATGACCATGTTTCTTATCTAAGCCAAAACTAGATTATAACCCATAACTACTATCCCTCTATTTTTATCCATCCATCTACCACCGTTAACTATGTCCTCCATGAGACCTGCTACCATATGCCCCATTTTTCCTTTCTTCCTATCCATAACTAATCAGTTGTTGTCCATGTCTCTACAAATTTAATAAACTCTGAAGGATCACTATTTTGACCTTTGCTTGCCTTTCATATTTATGCCCTAGTAAGTATTTCCTATGACTAAATGATCTTGTCATTATCTACTTCACAACTTCTAATATTTTCCTTTAAACATTTCAAGGTATCTACTATGTGAGGAGAGTACTCATATCTGTGTCACTCACCTAATCTATAAGGAGAGTCACATGAACTGTAATCCACCATTTTGCTTAGCATCCTTGATCATCTACTTCCTGCAAACATACCATGTCATATAAACCAAATTTAATAAACTCTGAAGGATCACTACTTTGACCTTTTCTTGCCTTTCATATTTATGCCCTAGTAAGTATTTCCTGTGACCAAATGATCTTGTCATTTTCTACTTTACAACTTCTAATATTTGCCTTTAAACATTTCAAGGTATCTGCTATGTGAGGAGAGTACTCATCTCTATGTCACTCACCTAATCTATAAGGAGAGTCACGTGAACTGTAATCCACCATTTTGCTTGGCATCCTTGATCATCTACTTCCTGCAAACATACCATGTCATATAAACCAAATACAAACATAATCAAACATACATCAATGAAGTTTAGGGGAGGCAATCTCGTATGCACAGTCAATCCAGATTAGCAAAACATATGTATATATGATGAAATCAATATATCAATCATCTCAACATCAGCCTCAGCATGATGAAAAAACTACAACAATGACCATCACAAGAAATAACCAACATTCATGCATGAAAAACACATAGATAATCAGGCATGCATACATAACAATCACACCTACCCCAAGATCTAATGTTGCAACCTCACTCTGATACCAACCTATGGAATCAGATATCACCCAAAGAGAATGGAATCTACTTGGATATCACCCTATAACCACTCCCTCCCACATTTACCCCATTTCACCATCCTGTCAAGGTAAACATGAGATGAGGAGTTACTTTGACATGACCCGACCTCCCAATTCCAGTTAAGGAAGTGGGGCCTACAACTAACAACAAACTGCTAACTCACAACATCCCTTATGGATACAAGACAATCAGGGGGTGAAACAACCATCCCAACTGGCCAACCCTGAGTTGGGGATCCTTTTCACTGACCTAGGCTCTCAACTACATGCATGACAAGGCCTAGGTGCAGTTGAAGGCCTCCAATTGCATGCACAACAATGTTTATGTGGTTGTCACCTAACTTGCCTAGTTTAGAGGGTGCAATCCCGAGATCTGAGCCACAATTCCAAGCCATCCTCCAAACCACTTCCCAAAAATTCCTAATGCTTTCCAGAAACATTATTGACATGACAACATAGCTAAACATTCAAACTTGAGTCAAAAGCTTAACCTATACTTCTTAGAACACACTAGACATTTCGTCAAACACATGGAAAACATGTAAACTACATGTCATGAATGTATATATGATCATAATAGTATGATATTAATCCGAGAATCACCAAGAAGACCCTATGCCCTCTCCACATAGCTGTAATAACACTTATTAGTCCATAAATTCATCAACCAAATAATAAATAAATGATTATTGACAAGAGCCATAGATAACACACATCAGATAACCAACATATAACCAAGAAATAACTAACATAGAAACCATGGAAACTTATCCATAATCATATTAGAATAAAGTTTAGCCTAAAAGTGCTCATGAAATTATCACTTACATAATATGTAAACCAATCAAAATCCTTCAAATTTAAAAAGAGGTATA